>CAKNXH010039348.1:0-10307 GCA_932178445.1 Andricus quercusramuli | reverse complement strand
GATGGGAACACATGAACTCCTATCTAATACAACGCTGCTGAAGACTGGTGACCTCAGCATGAATCACCAACCAATTGAGACTCTCGGTTTCCATTCTCTGTCATACCCCCCCCCCCCCCTCTCCCCAGTAACAGAAGTTTCGGTAGGACTGACGTTACAATAGACTCTCCACTGTACGACAAATCACTACTTAACTTGGACATGATTTTCGACTCGGAAAATAAAAAAATGTGGGGTGAATTGGGGAGATAAAAAGTGGTTTTTGGCGTCGGAGTGAGGTTGGATTTAGGTACATAAAGAAAGTGAGGTTAGGTTGGCAAGGAGTCGCGGAAGTTTGTGGTCGGGAGTCTTGGGTCTTTGAGGGGTCACGGGTGGTTCTAGCAGAATTAGGGGATGTTAAGGGAGAGAATGGGGTATCTGCAGGGGCTGTGAGTATTAGGAAAGAAAAAAAAACAAGAAAAAGGGAAATAAAGGGAAAATTTGGCGGCGATTCTTCAGAGACATCTGTCGGCTGCGGTGGGTACTGCATGGAGAGGTCCCAGTTACCGGCGGCAGAGCGGGAGGTAAGCAGTGAGAGTGCTGTCAGTGCTGCTAGTGAAATTGACGGGGAGGAAATTTTCCACGTGCCACGAAGGACAACAGCGCGTGGTTCGGGGTCGAGTAGCGCATCGGGCAGAGGGAGAAGGCGGAACGATGGGAACGAAGGAAGCGAGAAGGTAATGGAGAGAGAGTCGAGCATAAGTGACGGAGAGGATCTGTTGAAGAGGAAAAGAGACAGCCGAGAGAGTCCGGACAAAAGCGAATTGGAGAGTCGTTTTAAAAAGAACGTGAGTACACGTAGGTCACCCGCTCAAAAAATAGAGGGAATGTCAGAGAAGGAGGCTCTCGGGATGCTGGTAGGCGAGATCAGGGGGCTAAGGGAGGACGTGAGGGGGATTAAGGAGCAGATGGAAGGCATGAGGGAGGACTTGAGAATCAGAGAAGAGAGGTGGGAAAATGAGGTGAATGAGCTGAGGGAGAGAGTAGAAGGGTTAGAGAGGGAAAGAGAAAGAAGTTAAAATAAAGCAGATGGAAGAGATCAGGTTGTGGAAGGAAAGGACGGCAAAGAGACTTGAGAAGGTGGAGGGAGGACGGAAATGGAAGTAGGAGACGGGGGGGGGGGGGGGTAGTGAGATTGGAGGTATTTGGGAGAGGGTAGAAAATATGATAGAAGAGAAAGTAAGAGAGCGTAGGAATGAAAAGGAGGGGAGGGCGGAGAGGAAAAGGATAAGGGCAATGGAGTTGAGAATGGAGAGAAAAGAGAAGGCAGACAGGAGAAATAATATCGTGATAAGAGGGTTGAAGCTAAAGAGTTGAAAACAAAGGGAGGGCGTGGAAGAGCTGCTACGGAGCATACGGTGGGTTAAAGGCAGGGTACGGTTGGAGATATGGGAAGAGAAGTTGGGGGGAATGCGGAATAAGAATAGGATACAGGATGAGGGAGTTTTCATTGATCACGATTTGACGAGAAAGGAAAGGGATATGCAGAGAATGCTGTATCACAGGGCTAGGAGGGAGAGGAGAGAAGGGAGATTGGCGAAGGTAGGATATCGGAAAATAAGAGTAGACGGGAAGATGTGGGTGTGGGATGAGGAGAAAGAGGTGGTGAAGGAAGTGCAGAGGGATTGGTTTCGTAAGAAATAGGGGGGTGGGGGTAATGCAGGGTGGAGAAGTAGTGAAGCTGCTGTACTGGAACGTAGCAGGGGTAAAGAAGAAGGATGAGTAGTTCTGGCGGTATATCCAGGCATTTGATGTTGTGGGACTGGTAGAGACGTGGGTAGAAAGAAAGGAATGGGGTAGAATAGAGCAAAAGCAGCCAAGGTGGAGACTCCAGGAGGCGGTCAGAGTGAATAAGAAAGGAAGGGCCAGTGGGGGAATTATAACCGGGGTTAGAGATGGATTAGAGAAAAAAGTTCATGGAGAGGAAAAGGGGGAGGGAGTGCAAATAAGGGAAATGAAAATAGGAGGGATAACGTGTAAGTTTGTGACAGTGTACAATAAGGATGGGATGGAAAGAATTAAAGAAAGGGTGGAAGACCTGCTGGGCGAAAGAGAGGAGGGTATGGTGGTACTGGGTGGGGACTTTAATGCGAGGATGGGGAGCGAAGGAGGACTTTACGGGGAAGGGCAGCGCTTCGAAAGGAAATAGAAGGATAAGATGATAAATAAGGAGGGGGAGATTCTAAGGGACTGGATGGAGGATAGAGGCTGGGCGGTGGCGAATGGTATGGCAACTGGGGACGAAGAGGGAGAATACACATATGTAAGTAAGGTGGGGGTATCGGTGATAGATTATGTGGTCATGGATATGCAAGGATGGGAGGAGACGAAGAAATTCGCAGTAGAGGGGAGGGTGGAATCAGACCATCAGCCATTAAGTCTGTGGATAAGAGGGGAGGGTGGCGGAAGACAAGGCGGGGAAGAAGTCTCGATAGGGGAGAGGGTGCCCTGGACGAGGGAGGCGATAGAGAAGTATCAGGAGCAGCTAGGAAAGGTACGCTTTGAAGGGGAATCGGCGGAAGAGATGGGAGGATCTGAAAGAGAAGGTGGAAGGGTGTGTGCAATAGAAGGTATTTAGAAAGAAGAAAAAAGGAATGTTGAAGCCGTGGTGGGATAGGGAATGTAAAAAGATGAAAAGGAAGGTGAAGAGGAAGTACAAGAAGTGGAAAGAGGGTAATGCGAGCAGGGAGGAGTACGTAGAAATGAGTAAGGAGTTGAGATTAATGTGTAAGAAGAAAGAACAGGAAAACGAGAAAGATCTGAAAGAGGAGTTAGGAAAGTTTAAGACAGAGGGGGACGTCTGGAAGATAATAAATAGGTTTAGGAAGCGTAGAGTGGGGATAAGTGAGATATATGAAGAGACCAAAGACAAGGTAAGAGGAGTAGAGGGGATTTCGGAGGAATTCTGGATGGATAGGGTTTAAGGCAAGGGTGTCCACTTAGCTAAACGCTTTTTGAGATTTTAATTGCGGATATGGAAAGTAAGTTGGAGGCCTGGGTGGTAGGAGGAGTCAGGATAGGAAGGGTTAGAATTTGGAAAGTAGCATATGCAGATGACATAGTGTTGCTGGCAAGTAGCGAGGAGGCCTTAAAGGATATGATGAAGAGGTTGGGAAGATACCTGGATAAGAAGGGGTTAGAGCTGAATGCGCAATAGTCCAAGGTGATAGTGTTCAGAAAAGAAGGGGGAAGGGATAAGAAAGGGGAGTGGAAGTGGAAGGGAAAGGAGGTGCAGGAGGTGAAAGAGTTCGTGTACCTGGGCTTCATGTTTTGGAGGAATGGGGGAGTAGATGGTCACATAAAAGAGAGACTGAGGAGGGCAAATGTGGTGATAAGGCAGGTGTGGGGGTTGAGAAAGAAGTTATTCGCAGATGATTTTGGAAGGAGAATGAGATTGTTAGACTCACTAGTGATGAGTGTGCTATTGTATGGAGTAGGGGTGTGGGGATGGGAGGAAAGTGAAGAGGTAAATAGGACACAGGAGAGGTATGTAAAGTGGACGCTGGGGTTGGCAAGGTACACGCCTAATTATATTGTCAGGAGGGAGACGGGGAGAACGAGTGTAGGGATTCTAGCGGGGAGTCGGGCGTGTAAGTATGACGAGAAATTTCTGGAAGAGTGGGGAAGTAAGCTGGTTAGGGAGTGTTGGTGGGAGAAGGAAAACAGGAGAGGGAGTGGGAAAATGGAGGTTGACAGGGAAAGGTATTTTAGAACGAATGGACTGCAGATGGATGAAGTGAGAAGGATGCACTAGGAAGGAAGGAAGGTGTATGAGTTGGTTAAGAAACCCAGCATGTAGAGAGAGAAGACAGCAGGGGAAGAGAGAATAAGAGAGTCAAGGTTTAACGGGAAGTATGTGTGGATTATGCCAGGGCGAGGGCGCAATATTTGTGGGAGAAAGGAGAGAAATGAAGTCAGGAGCTTATAGCGAGGATGAGATGTGGGTGCATGGAAGGTTATAATAGGTTATGGCTTTCTAGTGGAAAGAGACCTGTCAAGAAAAGGACAAGAGTGAAATTAACGCGATTGGCATGAAACCTCTGCGCACAATATGCGGAAAAACACTGACAAGTGTATAAAGGTAAAGTAAATAGCAGAATGCCCAGAGGTAGACCGCCAAAAGAATGGTTAGAATCTGTGAATGAGGCATTAATCCGGAAATACATAAAAAGCCATAGAAACAGGAGAGCTTGCTTGAAAAAATTCATGGACGTGAAGGAAGCTAGAGAAGTGTGCCAGGACAGAAAAGTATGGCGACAAATAGTTTATAAAACGAATAAAAGTAGAGTAAATGACACCTGAAACAAAAGACCTTGGATACTAATGGGTCCGAGTGGGGAACCTCACATAACAACCTTGTGAAGCTCTTCGCTTGGGGAGATCGCTAGAGAAATTGATCAGCAACCTGGATCGGAGCAGTGTTGCGGAACGAACGTGTTATTTAAATAAATAAGAACAAAATTCTAGATCAATCTAAGAAATCTATACCTTCTTCCCAACACTACTATTTTTCAACCGAGCGAGTCGCGCCTTCCCAGAAAGGGAAATGGCCTAATGGTATGACAATTGGAAAGCCTTTGATGCTGAAACGCCCGGGTATAATGGTATAAATGACAGAATTATCTTAACCTTCGAGCGCTCGCGTGGGCCGCAAATTGGCCGCCTTTTTCGAAAAATGTTTGCCATTTGAAAAATCAGGCCACTGGGACGGTTCCCCCGCCAGTTATTCTCCTTCTAGGTAATAAGACGTCAGATAGCTCTCAGATCACTTCGCCTGTCCGCTCTGCCTGACACCTGATCAGTTGCAAAGTTGAGTGCATCCAAGAGCTTCATCAAAAGCGGCCAAATTGCCGCCTAGCGAGCAACAGCGTTATTTTTTTTAACACCAGAAATGTCAGTATAATATTATCATAATATTATCATAATAATATAATATTATTATATTATTATATTATACTATTATATTATGTATATTTATTATATTTATTATATATATTATTATTATTATATATTATAATATTATATTATGGTATAATATTATCATGTTACGTTATCCCTCGAGCGCTCGCGTGGACGGAAAATTGGCCGCCTTTTTAGAAAAATGCTCGACATTTGAAAAATCAGGTCATTGGACGGTCCCCTCTCTAAGTATGCTCTCTCTAGATAATAAGACGTCAGATTTTTAATTTTTTTTTTTTTTTTTAATTTTGCTCCTCATGCTTGTAACGCAGTTTTCAAATATATTTATTATGTTGGATCGTCTGCGAGATGTTCCTGCACTTACTTTCCCTTGATACATAAAAGATAAAAATAGTACAATTGAAAAAACACTCCGAAAACTAAGGGCGGCCAAACTGCCGCCTTGCGAGCGCTGGTGTAATTTCACTTGGCGCGAGCGCTCGAAGGTTAATGGACAAAATTTATAATTTATTTTGGAGTATCTGAATAAGCAGTCCCGGATCGAGTTAAAGAATTTAATATAATGAATTTTTTTATTATTTTGCAAAGTTCATATAATATTTGATAGAATAGAATTTTGTTTGTATATATAGATTGATTACATACTAGATTGTCATCGACAATGTGACGCAAAAACACAAATATATGCTGAAGTGAAGGAATTTCCTTCTTCAATTTTGAATCAAATACAAATGAAGAACATAGAACATAACATAGCGCGACATAAACAAGCGCGACGACCAAATCTCGCGCGGCAAGCGCGCTCAAACTTTTGAGTTTCTGTGATACAATGAACAGAAACGAGCGTGGAACGCGCGGTTTACATGATTTTTAAATCAAATATCGACCGTGAAACGCGAGTGGCTTGATGAGAATGTGTTCCTTATGGTCGATAGAACCGTGATTAAATTAGTTCTTCCTCTTATGCAAAACTGACTTAATTAAACCAACAGTGCCAGACAAATGTGTCCGAGCGCCTAGCGCGAGGTGTAAACATTATCGAGCGCGATGCGCGCTCTAGGCGCGCTGAAACTTGCGAGCAAAGCGAGTAATAAGAATGTTTGATGTGTAAACATCTTAGACCTCTATACGGGGAGTCGCGTCAGAGTCGAGTGAAACCACGGCTCAAAAGTCTAACGCAAGCCTCTGACACACGCGTTGTGTCGTGTCACATGTACGTGAGTTACTATTTGCTTTATGTAAGATTTTAATTGCAGTTAATGTTTACCGAAGATGTTTACACAGAAATATGTCTTGGGTCGTAGTTTAGGACGCACGTGATGCTTTTTGCGATAAAACGCTGTTCCGGGATTATTACAGGTCTCTGACAGAACACAGTTCGGTAACAGCGTTACAGAACTGCTAAATTACTGTGCATGTGGGCTTTTAAGTTGAAAATCTGATCGCAGTAATTAAGATATGCACAGTTGGGTGGTTACCATTTGTGCACGTACACTTTGAGGTGGAAAATGATTTCATTAATCGAGACGTGCACAGTTGGAAGGGTACCAGCTGCACATGCTTTAAGTGAAATTAATGATTTTAGTGAATTCAGACGTACCCAGTTAGGTGTCTTCCATCTGTGCATGTGCGCATTTGGGAGTCTCCCGTCTTTGCACGTGAACCGTTGGTAAGGTACCATCTGGGCAAGTACACAGTTAGGAGTGTCCCATCTGTGCACGTCGAAATGTAGGCGTGCACAGATGGGCTCGTGCATAGTTGTGCGTCACCTGGCCTGGCCCAGTTAAATGTCCCAGAATGATTTTTGGCGCAGGTGAATAGAAATTAAGTCAGTAACAATTTTTGTTTCAAAAACATGTTTTTTATTTCAAAACCTCGAAAAATATTGATCTGAGGTAAAAATGTTGTACACTTTTTCTCTAAAATTAATATTCTTCGAGAAAAGCGAAACAAATAAAATTTTACTTTTTTTTTTTTGACGAAAAATGTTAAAACTTCCGATACTAGTTTCCAAAAACATTAGGGAGGGGTGGTGAGTGGCCCACGCCCTTTTCCCCCACTCAGGTCGTACTCCTTTTCCAGGACTAGGACGCTCGGTTTTTTTTTTGGGCTCAGAATATGTCTGAACTCATTTCTCCTCCCTTTTCAAGACCAACCTTTCAAAATTAATTAATATTTTACAAAATTTCTTCAAAAGGAAAATGTAAAAAATCATTTTTTCATTTTTCTTGAAAAATTTTAATTTTAGGAAAAAGTGTGAAGATAAAAATATGTATTTTTATGAGATCTACAACTTTTCATGTACCTACAACATTTTTATGTCAGAGGAAAGTTAAAAAAAACGAATATTTTAAAATGTAATTGTTTTCATTTTCAAATACTCCTGATAACCAATGCTAATGTTAGGCTTCTTTTAAAGTATCAAAAGAGACTCAAATTTTATTTGTTGCTATTTTTTGTACAAACGATGCGTGGTCATTGAAATAACGGGGATACAAATATCTTGTACATTTTTCACGATACGAAAAATATGAAAAATACTAAAGTATTCCGTAATTTTTCATCAATGAAGTGTGAAAAACTCTGAAATTCTACACAATTTATATTACTTTTTATTTAATATTTCAGGTTGTTCTGGACCTTCAACAATTCACGCCTGAGGAGATAACCGTAAAAGTCGTGGACAAATTTGTCGTGGTCGAAGGTAAACATGAAGACAAACAAGACGAGCATGGATGGGTTGCCAGACAATTCTCCAGAAAATACTTGGTACCGGAACAGTGTGACCTTGAACAGGTCAAGTCTTGTCTTTCATCCGACGGCGTTCTAACAATTACGGCCCCCAGGAAACACGATCCAAAGCATCATCGCGAGAAACATGTCGAAATTGAAATAACGGGAAAACCTATGATTCGCGAAGGAGAAAATCAACCAGAAAAGAAATAAGATTCAGTCTTAATTTAATTCACTTCAATTTTCTCAAGTTTAACAATCCTTTGTGATGCGTGTCTCACTTCCACGTTCGTATTAGTTATAGTTTATAAATTTTCGAACGTGCCTTAATTCCTCAGGATTTCTCATTTATTTAATTTGTATGTACTAGTTAAATGATATCCAATATTTTAAAATATAAGCTTGAGTAAAAGAAAGTTGTGCATTTTATTTGGCGTGATGTCCTCTTTGAATTATATCGACACTGATTATTACGTTTCCACTTCCCACCCAGGATCAAAATTCCAGCTTTGCAGTGATCGAGATTTTCCATTTGATTGTACTCGTACTAACATGAATATTGAAGAATTTTTCATATTTTACTACGCTCCGTTTTTTTAATCACGAAACGAACGATGACTTGATTGTCGATAATGGCATATAAATGATGTTGTTTGCAATTTGTTTTAATATCTTGAAATCTTGAAATGTGATGCACATTCAAGTTCGTAAATTATTATTCATCTATAATTGTAAATATATAATTAATGAAGGAGATAAATATTTACGTTTTAAAATAAAAATATAAAAACAATTATGATTGTAGGTTGGCTCAGGGAATTTCTAAACCATTCATACTGTATATGTAACACTGAATTAGATTAGAGAACTTTGGAATGAAAATTATAATTCATATCTAGAACGAGGAATTTTGCAAAGGAATTATAATTCTGACTTGGAAGAGGGAATTGTCAAGAAGAATTATAATTGTGTCTTGGACCAGTGAATTTTCTAAATGTTTCAAGACAACTATTTCCCTGAGTGTGATAGTTTTCAGTTGGTTCAAGGAATTTTAAGAAAGAATTACAATTCTGAGTTACGCCTGGATTCAGGAAGGAAGTATAATTAAGTTGAATTCTGACTTGAAACATTGAATTTTCTGAAAGAATTACAATTTTGACTTGGAGAGGGGAATTTTCCAAAAGAATTATTATAGCACTGACTTTAAGGCTCATGTAGTGGGTATTCCAACCTACAAAACTCACCTCAAAAAATTGGTTTCGAATGCTGGCGCACCGAAAGGATGTCAGCGGGCAATTTTTTTCCCCACAGGAATAACATATTCATATTTGAGGCGGAAAGTCCCTCCGGAACGTCAAAACTCGCGATAAATATTAAAAAATTAAAAAATAAAAACATTTTTCAGCTATCGAAAAAAAATAAACAGAAACAGTACAATCAGCGCCGCGTGGTGTCCCGATCAATCACTAAATCGATTTAAAAGGACTTCTGGCGCCATATTCAAAATAGAAAAAGCATTGAAACATATGTAGGAGTAATAATTCTTAATAAGTTATAATATATTATTTGAAAAACATAACAAATAAATATTATCTTACAAAAATATATGAAAAAAGAAGGAAAAATATATTCAACGCAAAATACTGACTGATAAAATAGATAAATAAAACTTGCAACATTTTCTTCTAATTCTGAGTTGTTCTTATAACATTCCCTTCGCACGACCCACACAGAAGAAATAATTTATATATAGCTGAAAAAGATTTGGTAAAGATTTTCCAAATTTGTAATTAGCAAAAATAAGCATTTTCCATAAAATGCAATGTTATTGTGTTTATGATTTTTTCAGAGAAACCTTAGGCTATATAATGTGCAACCAACACCCCACAAAACCCACCCACGAAATAGAACTCAACTGTAGAAAGCTGGAAAGACCCGGTAAATAGTTTCCGATCTTAGTCCATGAGAATATAATCATTTCTCTAAAAAATCAAAGTTATAGCGACTTTGATTTTTTTAAAAGGTCCTTGGATTCTGGATTATTATTATAACATCCCCAAAAGTCCATCCACCCACAAGAAATAAATTACATACGGCTGTTAAGATTTTGTAAAGATTTTCCAAACTTGTAATTAGCAAAAAAAAGTTATTTCCACAAAATGCAAAGTTATTGTGTTCATGATTTTTTCAGAGAAACCTTAGGCTACATAATGTACCCCTAATACTCCATCGAACCCACCCACGTATTAGAAATCAATTCTAGTAAGCTGGGAAGACTTGGTAAATATATTACTGTATTATTCTTTGACGAAAAAATAACATTTTTAGAAAAAGTCGAAGTCGTTGTCTCTATGATTTTCTGATGTGATCCTCAGTCAATAGATTGTTATCAGAACACCCATACAAACCCACTCTCGCATTAGAAATCAATTCTAGAAAGTTTTCCAGACAAGTTTTTTATTATTTATTCCGAAGACATTCTGACTCTTATGGCTTCATTCCAAACCTGAATTCGAGTTGGAATTTACAGGCTCAAGTCAATCAGACTCCATTGTGGCCGCTGGTCACTATGAAAACGATTTTAAATTTGTGTTTTTTCACCCTACTAATCAGAG
>CAKNXH010039324.1:0-16860 GCA_932178445.1 Andricus quercusramuli | reverse complement strand
TCATTTCAATAAATGAATAAGCAATTATTACATGTCTTAACTAATTTTAAACTTTAAACAATTTCACTATTAAAAATGGCGCGTAAAAAAATTTGGTACATAACCTCTTAAGATTGACTAATTTCTTTAATGCAACTATAACTGATCAATCAGTTATATTAATGCAGGTGTATGTAACTGATTCAATTAGTAATTTTCGTTTCACTGATCCAATCAATACAATTCTACTAATTGTCAGTGACTCAATTCTAGCTATAGCAATTAGTAGAATTTAACTGACAATCAGTTATATTTTACTAATTCAAATTTAGAGAGCACTCAACATACATTAAAAGATACGTAGATGTTCAAAAATTTTTAAAAATCAATTTACAACTTCTGACTCGAATTTTTAGGTTAAAAATTTTCATTTAGTTGTTGTTATGGATAAAGAGGTTGTTTTAAAGAAGATTTTAAAGTATTTTTTCATGTTTTAAACTTACGCTTCTGAGGCATCCCCTATAGTCTTCAGATCTAGTTTTACTGAGTCACATAAATGATTATTTAACCTAAATTTTAAACAGAATCTAACACTCTTTTGTCTTCGAAAAATTCTTTTTTGAACCACCTTATACTGTTAAACTGCGGATACGTTAAAATAAAAGTATCTACATAATTTAAAGCGTGCAAATTTTAATTTAGTGTATTTAATTTTTTAAATGAAAATGTATCTGTTATAGTTTTGTTTGAAAATTGATCGTTTTTAGTTCAAAATTCAAATATTCATCTTCTTCATTCATAATTCAACAGCTTGTTTGCAATTTTTTCTCTCGCTTGAATGAAAAATCTTTTCAAGTTGAAAATTCAACTCATTTTGAAAAGTAGTTTTTTTGTCGAATTCAACTGTTTCTGATTAAAAATTAATATTTGTCATGTCAACTACTAAATTTTCGTTCAAAATTCATCTTTTTTGGAATACAAATTTAATTAATGAGTTAAAAGCTGAACTCTTTTGTTTAAAATTAATTTTTTTGTGCAAGATTCATCATTTTAATTAAAAATGTATCTCTTCGGTTAAAAAGTGAGCTATTTTGTTAAAAATTCGTTTTTACTTTAATAGAAAATTAATTCTTATTGGAACTGAAAATGTAGTTATTCCAGTCGAATATTCCAACATTTTATTTAAAAATCCATCTCTTTAGTTTAACATAATACAAAATTTGAAATGAAATCATTCAATTTCAGGTGGAAAAATTATAATTTTTAGTTGAAAATTCAAATATTTCAGTCAATGGTTCACCATTTTAGTTGAAAATTCAACACTTTGGCTAAAAATGTGCTTTTTTTCTGGAAAATTAATTTTTTAAACTGAAAATTCATTTATTTGGTTGAATGTTTGTCTTTTTCAGTTGAGATTTCTTCTATTTTCTTCAAAATACGTATTTTTTGTATGAAATCATTCTTTATTTTTCTAAATTAATCTTCTTGTTTGAAACTTTATCTTTTTGGTGGAAAATGTAAGTATTCCAGTTAGGTATTCATAATTTCAGATGGAATGTCATCTTTATGATTGAAGATAATAAACTACTCGGTTAAAAGTTGAACTTTTGTTAAAAATTCATTTATTTCAGTAAAAGATTCATCATTTTAGTTCAAATAGTTTTTTTCTCTGGAAAATTAATTTGTTATGTTTAAATTCAACTATTCCATTTTTGGTCGAAAGCTAATCTTTTTTAGTTCAAAATTCAACTGTCAACCATCAAATAAAAATTTGTTTGAATTATGATTCAAATTCATAGACTTAATAGACAAATTTAGGAAATGATTGATTACGTTTTTAGTATTATTTGGTTATTTAAGTATTTAATGGTGCTAATATATTTGAGAATATCTTGTAATATAATTTGTTAAAGATTCCTAAATTAAAAATATTGATTCAATCCCCAGAAACTGAAAAAAAAATTATAATAAACTCGCGAAACTGAGGACTTATTCCGAGTGGATTAAAAAAAACATAAATATTTTAATGGCTCCGTGCTATCAAAAATTATTTAAAAAAAAAACTTGACATATCTGGATAGAACTTGAAATTGTCATTGAATGTTTTTTCAGGTACGATTTCTTCATTTGGCTATACTGTAATAATATTCAACCATGATACACTAATTAAAAGTACGTAATAAAAATTTAAAAACAGTCACGACTTCGCAGTTGTTTTTGTCTTGTAAAACCTTTCAAGATTATTAATATTCTAGGTTTATTTATTACAATAACCTGTTTTCCATTTGGATTGAACTAACTTGTTTTTTAATCGGACCTAATTCGACTTTAATAATAGCATAATATATTTGAATAAACTTCTCTTCGTTGAAAAAACAGTTTTTAAATTTACTTGAGACTACCCTTTGAAATAGTAACCAGCCATACATTTACCAATTCATTTAGTAGTAGCATTACCAATTCCTTTAGTAGATATAGTTACTAATTCATTTAATCAGTTATTCTTACACATTGAATTAGTAGATTCTTACTAATTACCGGTAAACAAATCGGCGCTATTTGAATTAGTAGAAAACTACTACCAATTAGTAGTTTTCTACTAATTCAGATTTAGAGAGTGGGGTATAGTTGTTAGGGATAAGTTGCGTTCAATGCGTGATAGACATATGTGTTAGGTAGTTCGAATCCCGCCGCAAAATTTCTTTCAATTTTTCATAGGTTTGTGTGTATCTGTAAAAATAAATATAACTTAAGTGTGAGTCTATGTGAATAACAATATAGTAAATATAACCGCGAAATATATATTTTTTTAACTTGGCTATACTGTTTTCTAAAAACTCGTTAGGAGTCATCGAAAGTTTCATTGACTGGCTTCGAAGCATTAGTGTATCAGTGTTTCAAGAACTCTATTCCTCTGGTCTTCACATTTTCATTGAAATTATTTTGTACTTTCGACAACTCTTTCTACTTTTTAAACATGTATCAATCAAGGTTTGTAAGACGATTCTTCCAATTTATGACATACGTTTAGCCCTATCCTAAAGTGGTTGACTAAGTCATTCGAAATTTCAACAACTAATTTTTTCCGTGTAGGGTACTCGGTACAGTCATTGACCACTCAAGGAATTTTTCAAGGTTAACAATTTGTGAAAAACACTATAAGCGCGCATCATACGAAATTCTAAAATACACAGATGGATAATCAATTTTATAAAGATTTTATGAAAAAAAATTCTCCTGTCCACAAAAGTTATTTAGCCCGCATTAAACTCACAAGGTATTTTCCTTATGATAGTTATACGAGTTTAAAGAAAAAATTGGGTTTTTTTTTTAAACAAAGCCGAAAATTCAAATACGCATAACTCTGTAAAAAATTTTTTTCACAAATCGCGAAAATACGTATCGCCTAATTTCCTCTAAAAAACAACATATTTTGTCCCCGAGAGATTCTGCAACTTCGAGTGTAGAACCTGCCTGATTTGAAATGGATTCGGTCCCTACAAAAGGTACAAACAATTTTGAAGGAATTTTTGCAAAGATATTAGTAATTTGCATTTCGCATATTATTGCCCTGCAGATTAAACGGCACTGAAACGGCACTGCCCAGTGCCGTTTCAGTGCTGCTCGTTGAAAGCTACTCAGATTCCAGTTTTAAATACCTGCAGAAGTACCCTTTATACTTGCAACTAGGCTACCAAGTAGATCAGCTGAAAGGGATTAAAAATTAAAATTTGCGAAATTTTGAAATTACATCTGCGAAAGTGAGAAATTCAAAATCTACAGGTTTCAGATCATTTCAGAAATCTAACTTTTTTTTTAGAAGTTTAAAATTGGAATGAATATAATATATCTCGTAAATAGAATGAGATACGCAAAAACAGACAACATTTTTTAATTCAACTCCAGAATAGTATATTAGTAAATTTATAATTATAAAATATATATAATGAGACAATTCATAAATTTAAAAAAGTATTAACAATTTGAAGAAAAATTTAAAAAGGGTTTCGGGTTGGGGCCGAAATCAGCACAAACAGTCACTGAAACGTTCGCCAGTGCCGTTTCAGTGCTGTTTCATCGGCAGGGTGTATAGCCAATCACTATATTCCCGCATAATTCACGAGGACGAGGCCTTTGATTGGCCACCCATTTATTAATATACGGACATCATTTTAAGGTTAGAATACAACTATAGGGGCATTATTTCTCAACGGCCCCAACTTTAAAAGTCATGTTCTTTGATTTTCTTTAAATTCAGGGAATATGTTCACCTACCCAATAGTACTTAATCGACAAATTTATAGACCACAAAAACCACCCCTCTCCAAGTGATGGGGGTGACATTGTCAACCCCAACGCCTGCACGGTATTTTCAAAAGCTTGTAACTTCCTTTCTATTTCAGCGATTCAAATTTTTTATGAGGGTTTTCGAAAGGACATTTCTCACTCTTTTATTATATTTTATTATCGAAAAAAACGAAAAACGTTTTAAGCATTTTGTAAACAATTTGATTGTTTATTTAACTTTTTTTAGCAATTTAGGTTATTTTTTTTAAATACTCTCAAAAGAAAGCTTGCCCTTTTGGTTTCAAAAAAGATCGTGAGCAAAAAAATGGTCCAGTGAATAGTTTCCGAGATATAAGCCCCGATGTGAAGGCAGTCTTAATGCTCGTGCTCAGACGCAATCCTTTAGTAGTCCACAGACTAGTTTACAAACCTACCATTCTTTCAACGCATTCAAGTTCATTCAGAATTACATTAAATCAGCTAATACACAATTTAAGAATGTTTGTCGGTGGGTCAGAGGTAGTTGATATTATTTGTTATAAATAAATAAAAAATGCAAACCACCCTTTTTATAAGTGATGTTGATTTTTCTCAGTATGAATGATTCCTTACTATTATAGTTCGTCAGTTTACAATAATTATTGATTCTTCATGGATATTCCACGAATAAGTGCCCAATTTAACCATTGTTAACATATAAACAGTGCATTTTCAAATGAGTCAACTCCAGACAAATTATTAATTAACGCCTGTCGTCAACCTACGATCTGTAAAATCATAGTGTCCAGAGTCTACCACGTGGAGGTGGCAGTGCGATTTTAGACTCCTTCGAGGTGCTTAATTCAAGTGAGTCCCCTCGCCTCTTACTATTCGGGGTGCTTGTTTTTTGTGAGTCCCTTCGCCTTTCACTATTCGTGGTGTTTAATTTTTATGTATCCTCTGGCCTCTCACTTCACAGTGTTTTTTAATTGGTTCGCCTTTTCTTTACACCATTTTTCTTACCATTTTTCTTTTCTTTTGAAGTACTCTCCCTATTTAAGGTACGCTTAGGTTTAGGTTTAAGTACTTGAGAGTACCGGGTATTGCGACAGACTTACTGAACTGATCTGCTAATTCCAATGTCATTGCTGAATAATCATCTTTAGAACAGAAGAGTACAACTGTTTCCATTAAATTTTCTCTGGCCCATTTATATTAATTGGGTTAGGTTTGAAAGCAGCTTTAAGCTGTACCTCGCCCTTTGGGTTCTTATGTTAACTCTGTCTGCCATGTACATATCATTCTTGTTACGAACTCAATAAAGATTTATTATTATTATTATTATTATTATATAAATCACGAGCACTTAGAATCTGCTTATCTGCTGGACGCTGCAAGCTGGCTCTTGATGCAAGTCGCTTTAAATTTCCTCCAATTCCATCGCATGGAAACAGTTGTACTCTTCAGTTCTAAAGATGATCATTCAGCAATGGCATTAGAATTAGCAGATCGGTTCAGTAAGTCGGTCACAATACCCGGTACTCTCAAGTACCATGCTTTCAACCCTAATGATAAGGGACGGCTGAACCTTAAACGATTTTCCTATGATGAGAAGAGTGACATTTTTCTTAAATCTAAGCGTACCTTAAATAGGGAGAGTATTTCAAAAGAAAAGAAAAATGGTAAGAAAAAAGGCGTAAAGAAAAGGCGAACCAATTAAAAAACACTGTGAAGTTAGAGGCCAGAGGATTCATAAAAATTAAACACCACGAATAGTGAGAGGCGAGGGGACTCACAAAAAACAAGCACCCCGAATAGTAAGGGGCGAGGGGACTCACTTGAATTAAGCACCCCGAAGGAGTCTAAAGTCGCACTGCCACCTCCACGTGGTAAACTCTGGACACTCCGATTTTACAGATCGTAGGTTGACGACAGGCTTTAATTAATAATTTGTCTGTAGTTGACTCATTTGAAAATGCACTGTTTATATGTTAACAATGGTTAAATTGGGCACTTTATTGTAAACTGACGAACTATAATAGTAAGGAATCATTCTTACTGAGACAAATCAACATCACTTCTGAAAAGGGTGGTTTGCATTTTTTATTTGTTCATAACAAATAATAAATAATATCAACTTCCTCTGACCCACCGACAAGCATTCTTAAATTGTGTATTAGCTGATTTAATGTAATTCTAAATGCACTTGAATGCGTTGAATGAATTGTAGACTTGTAAACTAGTCTGTGGACTAGTAAAGGAATGCGTCTGAGCACGAGCATTAGCACTGCCTTCACATCGGGGCCTATATCTCGGAAACTATTCACTGGACCATTTGTTAGCTTAGGATCTTTTTTGAAGCCGAAAGGTCAAGCTTTCTTTTGAGAGTATTTAAAGAAAATAATACCCTAAATTGCTAAAAAAGTCAAATAAACAATTAAATTTAAAAAAAAATGCTTAAAACGTTTTTCGTTTCTTTCGTTAATTAAATATAATACAAGCTTTTGAAAATACCCGTGCAGGCGTTGGGGTTGAAAATGTCACCCCCATCACTTGGAGAGGGGTGGTTTTTGTGGTCTATAAATTTGTCGATTAAGTACTATTGCACAGGTGAACATATTCCCTGAATTTAAAGAAAATCAAACAACATGACTTTTAAAGTTGGGGCAGTTGAGAAATAATGCCCCTATAGTTTATGATAATAATAATTTTTAAATAAATATAATATATATAATAAATATAATTTTAATTAAAAAAAATATTAATCTTTAAACAGGCGGACACTCTTAACCGCAACAGCTTTTCGTTTAAATTCCTTACTTATCCTGCATCGCCGGTTTTACTTTACTGTGGCATTTAAACGCACTACATCGCCAAAGCAATGCACAGTGAGGGGGTGAAATAAAAAAACGAGGTTCAAAATAAAATTTAGAACGCAATCACCCTACTAAAAAGAGTCAGGAATCGTCACAAATGGTCAGAAGTTCTAACAGTTTCTGAACATCCTGATTTTTCCTGACTAGTCTAATTATCTCTGAAGATTAGCTATTTCATATCGGATATCCTATCAGGCACAGCATCGGTTAGGGCCGCAGGTAGGCCAACCCAAAAGGATTAAAAATTGAGAATAAATATTTTTCAATGTTGCATATACAGATTCAAAAATTGGAAATTCAAAATCTACGGCTTTCGACGATTTCGGATACCTAAAAATTTTCCTAACAAATTTTTAATTGGTGTAAATATATCTTGTAAGGAGAAAGAGATACGTCGAAACGGACACACTTTTCAGAGCACATGCATTAATAAATGTAAATAAAGAATATAAATAACCAGGGAAATATGAAAGGGATTAGGTTTTATGGTATTCTATTCTCGGATCCCTAATAAAAAGATTATCCTTCGAACCCAAGTTCTGACGATTTCTGAACAATTTCTCATGAATTCTGACTTTTGCTCACGATTCCTGTCATTAAACGTAACAAAAGTTTTCAGAACTGGTCAGAAGTTTTAGGCAAGATTTACGAGTTTTGTCAGTACCCTTTCTGTTCTGAAAGTAGCCGTTAACTAAGCAAGAGGAGTGACACCGAATGCGCATGTGCGTAGTACAATAATAATCATTCCATAATACTCCTAGAAGTATTATGGACTCATAATCATACTCCGCACATGCTCATTCGCTGGCGTCAACTCAAGTGTCAGACGTGATAATAGTATAATTATTGTGTACCTAGGAGGGTAAAAAGACGTTTGCCTCCTTGGAGCACATGATACTTCATGTAATAGAGGTATGATTTACAAGTTTATCACGTCTTACATTTCAGATAAGGTTGACGCGGCCATAATCGCACACGGGCAGCTGAATTGGGAATTTACTATTCAAAATCACCTACAGCCTACAATTCTTAACCGATTTTCAAGTCTTTTTTTATAAGTGATCAGCCATAGTTACACAAGAGCATCCATGGATTAGATCTTTCAATTTTTCTCATTTTCTATTTTTTATATAAATAAAGAAAGAGCGAAAATGAGACATTTTTTAATTATTATTTTATATCTTCAAATCAATAACTTAATTAATCCCATTTTCGACGAAAATAAATTCTGAAGTATCTAAAGAATATAGATAATTCACAGGATATCGAACCTAATTGTTATAAACAAATTATGCGAACAAACGCATAGTTTAGGCGTATATTGGCAGAAAGTAATTGTTTTTCTCTCTTAGTACCTTTAAATTATATAAGTGGTAATATTTAGTGACTGAGATTGGTCATTTGATAATATTTGTATATTTTATAAACAAAATTCATAAAGAAATGCATACTTTCGTCATTTATAGACAGAAAGTGATCTTTTTTTTTCTAATCGTCTTCAAATTTCATAAGTGGTGATGTTTAGTAACGAAGAATTTTCAATCGATAATATTTGTTTATGTTCGAAACAAATTTTATAAACAAATGCATAGTTTGACCATTTATAGATAGAAAGTAATCGTTTTTTTCTTATCGTGTTCAAATTACATAAGTGTGATGTTTAGTGACGAAGAATTGTTAATTGATATTATTTGCTTTTGTTATGAACAAATTTTATAAACAAATGCATATTTTGACCATTTATAGATACAAAGTGATTGTTTATCTTCTTATTCGTCTTCAAATTACATAAGTGGTGATATTTAGTGACGAAGAATTGTCAATCGATATTATTTGTTTTTGTTCTAAACAATTTTTATATACAAATGCATAGTTTGACCATTTATAGATAGAAAGTGGTCGTTCTTTATTATTGACTTCAAATGATATCACTGGAAATGGTTTTTGATGTTCTGGAAGAATTAGCTACCAAGTTGTACTTGTCAATAATTTCAATAATTTTAGGATCCATTTCAAATTAATTCTTGCTCTACTTCGTAGACACTGAGCAGACGATTAGAAAGAAAAACGACCACTTTCTAGCTTTAAATGGTCAAACTATGCATTTATTTATAAAATTCGTTCATAACATAAACAAATTATATCGATTGACAATTCTTTGTCACCAAACATCACCACTTATGTAATTTGAAGATTAGAAAAAAAATTACATTCTGTCTATGGGTGACCAAACTATGCATTTGTTTATAAAATTTGTTTATAACATAAATAAAATAATATCGATTGACAATTCATCGTCACTAAATGTTACCACTCATGTAATTTGAAGACAATTAAAAAAAAAAACTATTACTTTCTGTCTTTAAATGACCAAACTATGCATTTGTTTATAAAATGAACAAATAATATCGAATAACCAATCGTCATCACTCAGCGTTACCACTCATATAATATAAAGGTACTAACAAAGAAAAACGGTTACTTTCTGCCAAAAAACGCCTAAACTATGAATTTGTTTGCATAATTTGTTTATAAAATGAACAAATTTTACCATACAACAAATTTTCATGATCAAACTTGATCCTGTTGATAAAATCAAGCAATTTCATCTTACAAATATTCTTTGCAAGCAAAATTTCAACGTCTTGACATTTTGTTAATATTGTTTGTTTATAACAATTAGATTCGATATCCTGTGAATTATTTATATTCTTTGGATACTTCGACATTCATTTTCGCAGAGAATGGGATTAATTAAGTTATTAATTTGAAGATAAAAAATGATAATTGAAAAATGTCTCATTTTCTCCCTTTGTTTATTTATATAAAGAATAGAAAATGACAAAAATTGAAAAATGTAAAACATAGACGCTCTTGTGCAACTATCGCTGATGACTTTAAAAAAAAATTGAAAATCGGTTAAGAATTGTAGGCTGTAGGTGATTTTGAATAGTAAATTCCCGATCCAGCCCGCTATGCTGCGAGTGCGCATGTACGATATACAATTATGAGTCCACAATACTAACAGGAGTATTATGGATTCATTATTGTAATGCGCACATACAAATTCGCTGCCGCTCCTCCTGTTGTATAAACGTTTACTTTCCGAACTAAAAAGACCCTGATGAAATGCGCAAATCATGCATGTGTTACGTACCAATTTTGTCTTATACTTGCCGTTGCTTGGATTCAATGCACAAATGTATAAGAAAGGAAAAAAGTTGACATTAGGGACTATTCGTTCACAGAAAAAACAGGAGTGAATTTTTTTTAGTGTAATTTTCAAGTAGATAAAGTTGAATTTTTTCGCATCGAAACAAAACAAGATTTAATAGAGTTGACGTGGTAACCATTTCCCATGTAGTGGGTAAATTGTAACATGTGAAGTTAATTTTTTTTGCAGGTAAAGATTGCTCTGAAATCGATGTAAAGATTACATTTCGCTTTTTCTGTGTTCATTAAGATTAAAATATAAGATCTGATGTTATTAATTAAATGTATGAACAAATTACATGAACAAATGTACTTCGCAGACATTTACAGTAAAGTCTCGCGTATTTCCGTGTCCTTGAAACAAAGGGATTCGTTATTTTCAAGGCTGGAGCGGCCCCCACCTCTACCGCAAGTGGGAAGGTTCTTTTCATCAAGCGACATTCATTGGCTGCCCGGCCCGGCCTCGTATCGCTGTGCTTGCTCTAAGCAACGTTTTAAATAGCGGATGTGCCGAAAACCGCGGTCGATTTGAAATTAACAAATATGTACTATCAATAATAATATTATAATTGTGTCCCTGGACATTTTTTTTAAGGATTGCCATAATTTTTGAACATTCCGCTTACAACAGGAAAAATTTATAATAGATACGAGATGGGAAATTTAAATCCTTGGCACCAGACAAAAAAGAAGAACAAAAAATTTCTTCAGTAAGGCTTTTAATGACTTTTCCATAAATAAAATTTGACAGTATATCAATTCGTATGTAAGAAAAAGTTTAATAGATCAAAAATATCCCCCAGATTACGAATATCTTGGTTATTATTCTTTTTCAAAATTCTGGTTAATTTTTGTTTAAATAATTTTTTTGATAATTTCATTATATGTTAACAAAGAAAATAAATTTTTTTAGCACCTCTGACCAAAACTAAAACTTTTTGTTTCTTCCACTTTCTCGTAGGATGAACTGTTTGCTCAAAAAGATGTCAAACTTGTACATTGTCTATATCGAGGTTATCTCTTGAAAGAAAAACGAACTTTTCCGTTCGAATGAAAACTTCTTTCCTTAAATTTTTGTTAAGAATTGCTCAAATGTTAAAACATGACTTTTTTATACTAAAAATAACATAAAACCAACCACAAAAGTATGAACAAAAATAAAATATTATTTCCATGTATGTCACATTTTTGCATAAAGTAATATGAAATCATCGAATATTGTAATGAATATAAAATTTCCTTGAAATAGTACAATTTGCCAATTAAAAATCAATGTAGCAGCCTCAAATATTTCGCGGCATATCGAGGATTGCAACTTGTCGAATGCCCGTCGTAAAGAAGGTTAGTACATGATACTGCAACTGCATACGAGTTTTTTGAGAAAATCTGCTAAACGTAAAGGTAAGTTATAAGGTCTGAATGTGCCTCAATGGTAATATTTCCAATTGTAGAATGCATGTGCACATTTCTGTTTCTCCATCCTTTCATCGGTTGAAAACCTTCCAGTTCAACGCAATACAAGCAACCAGCCCCCTGGCACTTTCATGGAGGCCTGTATTATAAAAGTTGGCTGAAAGGTGGATCACGGCCACCAGGCGAAATCGTGGCGCTGATTACCTATAGGGCCGACTCTCTTTAAAATACATGGCAAAAATGCAAATATTTATGTTTTTTTAAAATCTGAACCGCTTTTTCGTGTTTTTTTAATGGAAAAAAGAAGTTAAATGTTTTTGGAATATACTAGTATAAAATACATAACGAAAAAAGTGAAATATGTTAAGTTTCTGAGTGATTAAATGTGTGAAAGCAATACGAAAAAATTTTCCAAGATAATACATTTAATATAATAAATTTAAACAAAATAATAACAATGAAATTGTTATTAATTGAATATTCAATTAATTTAGGAACTTTAGTGTCACGATTTTAAATTAAAATAAAAAGGTTTTTTGCGTCGTAAAAATTCATGTACCTAATTTAATATTAAAACATTTTATTTTAAAACAGTATAAAGTAACTTAACAAATTATTCTGCAATTATAAAAATGGCAATAATCAAGAGGTATGTATATGAGATTAATAAAAAGGCAATTTTTAAATTAAAAAAGTATAAATCTTATGAATCTTATATGTAATATAAAATTTCAATAAATAAAATGAATGCAACAAGCATTTCAAAAAATTATAACTTTCTGTAAAACACAACAGTAACAATATGTAATTTTATGTACAAAAAAACGTTTATATTTTCTTTAGATTAGTTAAATTAGTTAAATTCTTCAAATTAGTTAAATTTTCAAAATGTATGCTGTAATTCTGTAATCTTATGTAGAATAAAACTTTTACATTTTCTTGAGCTTAGAGCTTTCTTTTTTTTTTTGATCAGCTATAATAAAAAAATATTTTTACCACAAATAAGTATAGTGCGTTCTCAAATTTAAATAATTGCCCATATAAAATAGTATGCCAAGAGAATATGATGAATTATTGATACTCATATACAAATTATTTGCATTATTTTTTGAAATTTTACAAATTGTAAATAGAAAATATATTTTTTGGAGCTTATTATTTAGTTCTTTAAATTATTATTTGTTTAAAAACTATTATTTTATGCCACGAATTCATGTTTAAACTATGGCGGAATTTTTATTTCAAAGTACATAATAAAAAAGAGCAATATATACACTACAGTGGTCCAAAAATTCGACTTTCGATTTTTGGTGATAAAACCCCTCCCATTTTGTTCGTTTTCCGGAAAAAGAAATTCCGTAATTTTTTTTTTTTTTTTCAACGTTAACGTTAACCCGGGCTTTTGAAATTAACATGGGGTTTTGAATGGGAAAAGCTCAATTTTCAAAAAAATGGAAAAAGAAGTACTTGTTATACATTTTTTGTCAAGTAAAGTATTGTCACCTCTTGAGGAGTATTTAAGGAATAATTTCCACCCAATAGCTTTTTATTTTGACACACCTGAACCCCTTTAATTGTGCCCGGAAAATGCCCCAAAAAATGCAAAATAGCAGTTTTCTATCAAATTCATGCTAAAGACGGTATTTTAAAAAAAAATTTCAACATGAATTATTTTTAATCGATAAGTGACTAGTTTGAAAGTATATTTTAAATAATTGTTAATTGTTTAAACAATTTTTTTCCCCTGTAAATCGTGAAAAGTTATTATCTTTCGGAATAAATCGTACAAAGTTGATGAATGTCAAGAGTAGTAGTTCTTGTTTAACTTATTTGGTAATTATTTTAACAATTTTCATTTGTTTAAACAATTTTTTCTCCCTAAAATCGTAAAAAGTTATTCATTTCTGAAAATAATGACACAATTGAAGGAATTTAAGAGTAATATTTTTTTTCTACAGAATATTTAGCAATTTTTAAAATAATTTCTATTTGTTTGAACAATTTTTGTTTGTTTAAAATTTTTTTTCTCTGCAAATCGAGAAAATTTATTCTTTTCAGCAATTAATGACACAATTAACGAATTTTAAGAATAATATTTTTTTGCTTAAGATAATTTGAAATTATTTAAACAATTAATAATCATTAATAATCATTAATATAAACCATTTTTGCAGTCTGTTATGAGTAGTTATTTTTTCAGATCATATTCGTTAAAATAAATAATTTTTCAAATGAATTTCGGGTAATGAGCATCAACAAACATTTTTAAACAAACAAAAATTGTTCAAACAAATAAAAATTATTTTAAAAATTGCTAAATATTCTGTAGAAAAAAGATATTACTCTCAAATTCCTTTAATCGTGTCATTAATTCCAGAAAGTAATAATTTTTTACGTTTTCCAGGGGGAAAAATTGTTTAAACAAATCAAAATTGTTTAAATAATTACCGAACATCCTTAAAAAATGTATTGCTTTCAACACTCGTTAATTGTGTCATTATTTTCAGAAAATAATAACTTTTTACAATTTTAGGGAGAAAATTTTGTTTAAACAAATGAAAATTGTTTAAATAATTACCAAATAAGTTAAACAAGAACTACTACTCTTGAAATTCATCAACTTTGTACGATTTATTCCGAAAGATAATAATTTTTCACGATTTACGGGGGAAAAAAATTGCTTAAACAATTTATAATTATTTAAATATACTTTAAAACTCGTCACTTATCGATTAAAAATGATTAATAATTAATGACTGATCATTTTCGGCAAAAAAACAACGAAAAAAGGACTAATAAACTACCAGAAAATATAAAAAAACTTCGAATGTTGACAATTTTGCCATGTATTTTCAAGAAAGTCGGCCCTATAGGTAATCAGCGCTACGCTCGGGCAATTTAAGTACTGACGCACAGGGCAGTCAAATGTGTGCCCATTTTTAGCTTTTAGTGCCAGGGAGCTGCAAGCAACTGTCCGAAATTTGAGGTTAGAGTGACACTACCCTGATATTTGGATGTTTTATTTCATTTCGTGATACTGAAAGGTCGTGAATCGTCAAAAGAATGGAACATGAGTGAGGAAATAAATTCTAGACTTGAGAAATATTACTATTCGTAAATTTATGATTTACTTTTACGTTTAGCATATTATCTCTAAAAAATTGTATGGATTCCTATAACGTCATGCTGAAATACTCATTTCAAGGCTTCCGGCTCTTCGGGCCTCTTTTTTAGTTGGTCAGCCACAGACGCGCAGGAGAGTGTGCAGGGAGCGTGGTGGGAGTTGACGGAACTGCGCAATTTGAAATAACCGTATACGGGTGCCTTGAAATAGGGGGGTCTTGAAATAGGGGCGTCTCGAAATAAAGGAGACTTTACTGTATAGGCAAAATTAAATAGTTTTTAGGCTTACGTAGCCCCGGGCAGAAAACTTTATAGTTTCGGTCGGTTTTCCGTTTGTCCGTCGTATGACCTAATACGCCTGTAGGATAACACTGTGACTTTGACAACAGCGCCATCTGACACGCGAATTATTGGGTATCTCGAAGTTATTTGGACAACGTTTATGAGAAAACCCCGTGAATATCAATTCATTTTAATCAAAAAGGTTTATCTTCGGTTAAAAATTAATTGGTTACTATAAGATTCTTCGTTAATATTGAATTGAAATTCAAATTTCTTCCCAATAGTTCCAAGTTGGTGGCGCTGTCGTAGCTACCCCACAGGCGTATATGAACATAAGGTCCAAAACAATAACCAGCCCGACACCCGAAAACGCGTAAAGGTAGAGAATAGTTAGGTAGTTGTAATGTAGGCGGGGGAGCCCGCGAGGTCCCAAGCCCTAGCGCTCAAGCTATGAAGCCTATTGTGCCACATCCGTGTTTATTCTCAAGGAAGTACTCCGAATCCGGCCATCCTTCGCCTCACCCACTTTGCCATTTGGCAGCCTCCCTAGCAGGCTAGGGTGTACGGAGCGATCCCTCTGAGGTCATCAGGCGGATGCACAGATTCGAAGTACTGCCCTGGTGTGTTATGTAAGTGTATGAGTGTGTGTTCATTACTCGAAATCGGCCACCGCGGCTTCTTGAAGGTAGAGAATGAGAATATGAAACTTTTTCCTGTTGGAATATTTTTTGCCAAACGTTTATTTTTAATAATAAAAACAAAATATTGTGATGCAGTTCCGAATAGCTGAATTTTCCAATTTCCTTGAAACTCCGTATTCTTATGTATTTTGACTCGCTGATTACGAATATGATAGTGAAAATTTGCGACAAGGCGATTTTCATGGAAAAACCATAAAATAACCATAAAAATAATGGTTTTTTCCATTCATCTGAGCCAATACGCGAAATTTCACAAAATCGCTCCAAACAAAAGTTATAGATCTCATGAGATACACATTTTTTGTGGCAAACATTTTTTCTACAAGTGATAGTTTTCGAGAAAATTAGTAATACATCTAAACGTCAGCTCTTTCCTTACTGTTCATTACCATGGCGACAGGCCCTAAGTGGCGACGAGAGACCGTAAGTAATGGCAGCAACCACCGCCTTCAACGTTACCAACGTCTCGTGGGAGCAGACGTGCCCAGTCACTTGTCACACAAATAATGTTGGTCAAAACCCTACCCCTTTCCAACGTCTCGTGGGGGGCGGAAAGGCACCACTGTGACTTGTTACAGAAATAATGTTGGTCAAAACCCTACCACTTTCCCACGTCTCGTGGTGAGCGGAAAGGCACCTCTGCGACTGGTTACAGAAATAATGTTGGTCAAACCCCTACCCATTTCCAACGTCTCGTGGAGGGCAGAAAGCCACCCCTGTCACTGGTTACAGAAATAATGTCGGCCAAACCCCTACCCCTTTCCAACGTCTTGTGGGGGGGCGGAGAGGCACCCCTGTGACTCGTTACAGAAATAATGTTGGCCAAAATCCTACCCCTTTCCAACGTGTTGTGGGGACGGAAAGGCACCCCCGTGACTGGTTACAATAATAAAGTTGGTCAAACCCCTACCCCTTTCCAACGTTTCGTGGGGGGCGGAGAGGCACCCCTGTGACTGGTTACAGAAATAATGTCGATCAAACCCCTACCCCGTTGCAACGTCTCGTGA
>CAKNXH010039316.1:0-10709 GCA_932178445.1 Andricus quercusramuli | reverse complement strand
CCAGGATATTGAGATGATATAATGGAAAAATATTTAATGGAATTACTAGGAGGGGTAGAGAGGAAAGTTAGGAAAGGAGGAAAATATGGTAGGGAAATAGATGAGGAGGACATTACAAGGGAGGAAATAGTCAAGGTATTAGGGATGATGAAAGATGGAAAGGCACCTGGTATAGATGATATTCCAAATGAAGTAAGGAAATATGGTTGGACAGAATTAAAGGAATGGGCATGGATAATGGGCAATAGAGTATGGAGAGGAGAGGGGTGGTCAGAGTTATGGGAAGAAGGAGAAGTTATACCAATAGAAAAGACAGGCAAATGGGAGGAGGTTAATGATTAGAGAGGAGTGACATTAATGCCAACACTATATAAAGTATATGTGGCTGTTTTATCGAAAGGTCAAAAGAAGAAGTTGTGGAGAAAAAGATAGAGCCACCCAATCAGACAGGAATTTGCAAAGGGATGGAAGTGATCGACGATATATATGTTCTGCACTATTTAGTAAATAAGAGAATTAAAAGGGAGAAAGGGGCAATGATAGCAATGTTTGTGGACCTAACGGCGGCGTTTGACTCATTAGACCGTGCTGAGATAGAAAAAATTATGGTGAAAAAGGTGATACGAGAGGGATTAACAAAGAGAGTATCGGAAATTTTTAGAGAGACAAAATGCAAGGTAAAAGTAGGAGAGCAAGTGGGAGATAGTTTCTGGTTGGTGATAGGAGTAAGGCAAGGATGTACTCTGAGCCCACTTTTATTTATTATATTAATATCAGACTTGGAAGAAGAAATGAAAATAAAGGATGGGAAGGAGTTGGGATAGGGAACGAAAATATATATACACTGGCATACGCGGACGATATAGTATTGATGGTAGAGGATAAAGAAGGGATGATGGGCTTAATTACAGGATTAGAGAAATACTTAGATGGAAAAAAGTTGAATTTAAATGTAGAAAAGACAAAGATAATGAGGTTTAGAAAAGGAGGAGGAAGAAAGGAGGAATGGACGGGTAGATGGAAGGGAATAAAATTAAATGAAGTAAAAGAGTTTAAGTATTTGGGATATAACTTGCAAGCAAATGGAGATCATAGAGCTCACATAAGAGAAAGTATAAAAAAAGCAGCAGGGGTAATGAAACAGATATGGAGAATAGGAGAAAGAAGGTTTCAAACAAAATTTGAGAAGGAGAATGTGATTATTTGATACGCTGGTATGGCCGGCATCAGGTTACGGAGCAGAGATATGGGGATGGGAAGAAATGGAAGAGATTGAGACTTTACAAGAAAGGCATATAAGGTGTACGCTAGGGGTAGACGAGAGGGCGCCGGGATACATGGCGAGAGAAGCAACGCAAAGGGATAAATTAAGTACTAGAGCGGGAAAGAGGGCATGGAATTTTGAGACTAAGCTGTGGGAGGGAAAGGGAGGGGAGTTAGCGAGAAAGTGTTTGATGGTGGTAGAAGAGAGGAGAGGGAGGGCGATGGAATTAACGAGATTGGAAGAAGAAAGCAGGGAGTTCTTAGAGAGATAGATGATGTGACTGGAGTCAACTACGAAGAAGTGGAAGAAAGGGAGAGAGAAAGACAATTAATAGGAAGATGGGGGATGATTGAGGAATTAAAATATAATATATTGTATGAGATGATAAAAAAGGAAGAAGTACAAAGTATTTCAAAGAGGGATGGGGAGAGAAAAGATGGACCAGAGTAGCAAGATTTAGATTGGGAAACGAGTATGTATGGGGAGAAGAAAGATAACAGGAAGTGCAAAATTTGAGAATAGGAAGAGGAAACATGGGAGCATGTATGGGAAGGATGTAGGAGAGGAATGGAAGATAAAGGAAGCTGGCAAGAGAATGTGGTAATGATTCTAGGGGAGGATGGTTTAGGGGAAGAGTGGATGACGGAGTTAGAGGGTGCTAGGGGAGCAAATGAGAAAGAATGAAGTCCCTTAGAGGAAACATTATGAATAAAGAAAAAGAACATCTAATCCAATTACGCATTGTCCGCCAATGTTTGTGATGTTGCGAAATAATGATTTGAATTTAATTTTCATAATTATTTGTGAATATGTTTCAATTTTCTCTGAAATTACTATAAAAGGTTACTTATAAATCGAATTTTCAGAAATTGAAATTGAATATTGGCTATAATTTCTATGATAAAAGATTATTTATGTTGAAATACCTCTATTCCAATTGTATAATTTTGGTAAATTTTTCGATGTTGTGAAATAAGTACCTGAATTCTGCTTTCAATATTATATGTACATATTTTTTACTTTTTTGTGGAATTAGTTTAAAAGGTTATTATTAATTCAAAATTTCAGAAAAAATATAAAGTAAAAATTATTCGAATGTTTTTATTAAAATAACTGTTCATTGCTTTTTATGTTGTGAAATGATTAATTAATATATACATTTTTTTTTATTTTTCTGGAATTAGTTTTAAAAGTCATTAATAAATTAAATGTATAGAAATGCAATTTCAAATGAAAAACTGATTGACTGATTCTATTTTATGAATAAATTAAATTTTCAGGAATAAAAGATCAAATCCTTCATATGAAAAAAGGTTCCCAACATCTTGTGTAAGATTGTAGTATAGAAGGAATCTTTATTAAATCGAATATTGGATATGATTTGCATAATAAAAGTTTATTTATATTTAAAATACTTTTATTCTAATTTCATAATTTTCGAAATGATTGCGATGTTGTGAGATAATTATCTAAATAATCTTCAAACTTATTTGTAAATGTGTTCTAAGTTTTTATGAAATTAGTTTAAAATATTATGAATAATTGAAATTTTCAGAAAAATATAAGGTAGAAGTCATTTTGATGTTTCAATGCAAATAATATGGTTGATCGATTTTTATGATAAAAATGTTTTTCTTTTTTTTCTTTAATATATCTCCATTACAATGATATAATTTTTTTAAAATGTTCGTGATGTTGTGAAGTGAGTATCCGAATTCAATTTTCAAAATTATATCTGCATATATTTCAATTTCTCCTGGTATTACTTTGGAAGGTTATGAATAATTTAAATTGTCAGATAAATATTAAATTTCGATGAAAATAATTGCTTGAGGGTTTTTATGTTGTGAACTGTTTAATTAATTATTAACTGTTTTATTTTAACCACAAAATTGAATTACATAAATATTTAATTTCAATTGTTTTAAATTCAAAATCATAAATTGATCATTTACTTCCAGGTTTTTTAATTGAATACTGCTTATAATTTGTACAATAAAAGTTTATTTAAATTTAATATACCACTGATTACATTATTTTTGAAATGATGCTGATGTTGTGAAACGAGTGTCTTCATTCAATTTTTAAAATTATATGTGAATATGATCTTATTTTCTCTGAAATTAGTATGGAAGGTTACTAATATATTAAATTTTCAGAAATGATAGTGAATTTTTTTCTCAATATAGTATACAAATTATTACAATGTATGAATGAAAATTATAGTTGAATGTTTATTATGTTATAAACAAATTAATTAATTATTAGCTGATTATTTTTTCCAACAATTTTAAATTACATGATGATTTAATTTTAATTTCTTTTGATTAGGTAGCATGAACTGATCATTTACTTCAAGGTGATATAATTGACTATTGACTATACATTGTATAATAAGAGTTTGTTAATGTTTAAAATACCTCTATTCAAATTATATATTTTTTTTAATTTTGGGATGTTGTGAAATGAGTATCTGAATTTTCATTTCGAAATTCTGTGCACATATATTTTAATTCTCTCTGGAATAGTTTAAAGGGTTATTAATAATTCAAATTTTCACAAAAATATTAAGTAAAAATTGTTTCAATGATTCAATGAAAATAATTCTTCACATCTTTTTGTGTTGTGAAATCAAGAATTTGATTGTTCAAGGAATTTGAAGGAATAAATAGTGATTCGAAAATTGAGTAAAGGAGAAACATGAACAAAAAAGTTGGCGCGCGCTTGCGCGCGCACATAATAGTCTAGTATATATATAATGCAATGTATTCGTTCCACATTACGTTATCTAATAAAAAAACAGTAAATCTATTACAAACTATATAGAACGCTTCAATAGTAAGAGAAAATCCTTGTGCAACACATTGAAAATTTAATCTGGAATATAACTAAAAGAAATATCAGTTTGTTTATCATTAGCAATGTTACTGAGTAGTAAACAGTTTGCAAATCTAATATGATATTAGTACTAAATTAATTATAAATAAGTACGATTAGCGAACAATTAGTGCAACGCTTTGCAAATTTAATATTTGTTAGATTTCGACTGGGAAGTGATAAACAAAATAATAATTCGTTAATAATTAATAACGTTTCCAGGTTGGAAACAGTTTGCAAATGTAACATGATGTTGGTAATAAGTTGTTTTATCACTTAATAGGATTTGTAAAATGTTTGTAATTTTTCGCTAGTTTATAAAAGTAACTGAGTTGCTTATCAGCCCCTTTTTTCGAACGATCATCTCGTGTATTCATTTGTTAAATTTCGAATCGTATCCTTTCATTTTTCGGAAGAAATCGAATGAGGTCCTTGAAAATTATCGAGAAACGTCACTTGTGACAGCCTTTCAGTGATCTGGACAAGGATGGCAGAAGATACAAGCTATGCAGGGAAAAGAAAATTTACGGGGTAGATACTTCATTTTAAATAATAAACAGTGATGAAAAATAATACAAATACCAATAATAATAAAACCTTAGTAAAATCTGAAATAAGAAACTTATATAAAAAAATAGAAATTCTCATTGAAAATTAATTTAAGACATACTTTTGAATATATTATATAATTTAATCATCTGATTAATGAACTGATGATTGATGAAGATTCATCTGAATCGAAATCGGTGACAAAAAGAAGGAGAAAGGAAGTTCTAGGAAGTATTTTTGAATGCGGGTACACGGATAAAGAGAAGTTCGTGAAATGTAAGGCTTCCTCTGCACAAAAGTTGGAAATTATAATAAAAATAACAGATGGAAATACAACTGGAACTACCTGATATTTAAAAAAATTCCATGCTGAGGAATTCAAGAGAGCCTTTTCTGATAGTGCAGATCAGCAGCCAAAATAAGTATTGTTGATATGCATGTAAACATAATTTGATTCAAATTTTACATTCTATCATTTTTAGCAAGAAATTACATAATTTTAAAATGATTTTTTAATCACTCTTCAATTTTAATAAATTTCAAACAAATTTATATTTTTCAAAGAAATGAGAAGCCGAAAAATTAATTTTTACTCTTTTTCAAGCCTGCTTTTATGGAAGTATGATTTTTTTGAGATTCTTAAAAAACTTCACTTTCAATAAAATAAATCTTGTTTTGACAAAAAAAGTAGTAAACAACTTTCGACATTATTTTTATTTCCATACAGTAAATCGAAGATTAATATTATTAATATGAAAAAAGGATATTTCGTCTCTCAAAATCAAAAATGTTCCTTTTTCTAAATTTAACACTAAAATAAAGTACATTCAGACCGAATTCATTTCGAATCGGGTAGGCTGTAAATGGTGCATGCTGAAGTCACGAAATCGTTCCGAGAAATAATATTTAGTTGTGCCACTTGGAAAATTAGGAAAAAAAGTTTCTTAGACCTTTTCTTCATCTTGCACCTTTTTCAAAATGTTCGCTAAAGTATTAATAATATCCGCTATAATTGTATTTTTCTTAATTAAATTACATTAACGCAATTAAAACAATTTAACTGTTCATGTTGATATAACTTTGATTTTATTCATTTCAATTTAACGGACTACAATTGTTTGTTTTTTCACATTAAATTTAATTGGAACAATTAAAACATTATATTCTGTAATATTTTGTAAAAAAATCTAATGTGTAAATCTATAAGTTGAAAAAATTTTGTTTACGAAGTTTTAGAAAATTGCATTGTTACAAGAAAAAGACAGTTATAACCGAATTTATTGAATTTTTAGCGAAAATTTCAAGAAAAAGACGCAAGAGAAGAAAAGTTCTTGCAAACTTTTTAAAATAAATTTTCAAGTGGAAGAACTTCACTCTTTTGACTTTTTTTGGAATATCGTTTCGTTATTGGAAAAATATAAATTTTTATTTTTCATTTAAATAAGCTCAATTTTCTCTTCTCTAAGGTGTAGGCACAAGGTAAATGATTTTTCGATAAATGTACCCTATTAATACCAACTTAAAAAAAAATCAAGAAAAAATAAAAAGGTGGCCCCGTATAGAAAATGAAGGTTGAAGAATTTCATAAAAACGGCAACGATTTTTGTTTGCCAAATACATTACCAGCTTTAAATTTTTTAATACTCATAACTTAGCCAAAAAACTTTTTTGTTCAAACGGCAAAATATGATTCAACTGAAATCCCTTAAAAAACAGCATAGAGAAAAACAACATATTTTGTCCTAAACTTAAATCGATTTGGTGACTTCACTTTGCACAGCCTGTCCAATTGGTAATAAATTCGGTCTTTATTGAAATTGAAAAATGTGTTTGTTTAAAAATATGAATCTACCTGGAAAGTGTAATTTCTTTGCTTGAGTTCTGATATAATAATTTCATTTCTAATCTATCTTTACCTTTGATCTTTTATTAGAAATTTGATCAAAACATCTTTAATTGTATAGTGGTGGAATGGGTAGCGAGAAAATATCCGTTGAAATGTTTCTTTGATGATGAAGTAGTCCAAGAATTTTCCGCCTATTTGAACAAAAATGCGAATTTTCCACAAATAATGCCATGAGATCAATGATTTCCTCAACTTTCAAGGATATGCAAGAAGACGTAATCAAAACGCTACAAAAAATGTATCAAAGATATCTTTCACTGTAGATAGTTGGACCTCTGTATGAAAATATATTCGAAATAAACTTTTTTTCGTAGAAAGTATAAATTCTAAAAAAAAAAAACTTCAAAGACTTTTTAGATTTCTTAATTTGAAGAAAAATTTGATAAAGTTTCTTTAGTTCATTAGTCTTATATATTTTATGAAACAATATTGTATATATTTTTTTTATTGCTCAGATATGAAGATAAAAGTTAGCTTTAACCTTGAAAAAAGGCCTATCTACGTCCATCAACTCATTTTCTACTAATATTCATTGAAATATAGCAATATTAAAAATTTTGGAAACGAGCTTCTCGGTTGTTCGGTCAGATCGATCGATTTGACAAGAAGTTCGTTTTAATGAGACGATATGAGATGATAGCTCGATTGTCAAGACGATAAACAAAAATATTTTTGGTCGTTTCTCGGATCGTGTCGCTGGAGTGAATCACTATTGGCGGCCGAGCAATATTTTGCAAATTTCATAATTTTCAGATCACAACATTTCTAACAATTGCTACCCAAAAACGCGACCTTCGCAATTTCCGCTGGAATTTTAGGAGTCGAATTGCAAAAAATGTAACAATTATTTAAAAAACGATAATTTGCCTTATGTATTTAGTTTTGCAAATCATACAGTAGTCTCTTCTTAATGGATAAAGGCAGAAGCAACATTTTGCAAAATCTTCGGTATTTTCGCTCAGGAGTGATTAGAAAAATGTGAATTTGTTTATAATTAATAACGTTGCCTCATCATGAACGTTTTGTAAATTGTATACATGATAGAGACTGAGTGTATAATTACTCACTCAAGTTTGCAAAATTTTCTGAATTTTTGTGAAACAATGAGGGGCAAATTTTACAATTTAATTCTTTAAAAATGAATTGCCGACACGATCACGTTATGAAAAATTTTATTTTATGTTCAACATATGAAAAAAATATACAATTTTTTTGAAGACCTTCAGAATTTTTGTTAATTGATTAGGTATTTCCACTAGTCTACTTTTTACGACATTGAAGTTTGCCATATATATGGACTTGAAACTTATGTAAAATCTCATATTTTTCTTATTTTGAGTTTTTTAAGTTACATTTCGAAATAAAAATAAAATGATTTACTATATTTCTGTGACAAATAAGTTGAAGAAAAGTGATCATTTAAATATTTTGCATACATCCTAATTAATTTGAAAAAATCAACGAGTGACTTCTTTCTAACCCAAAAAGTAGTTAAATGTGAATAATGTATATTTTTTTAAATCAAAATAATATATTTAATGTTGATAAAGTTTACTCGAACACGGGGTGGATTGGAAAGATTCTAATTTTTGGCTATTTACCGTCAGTGACATATCGTTGAAATCGCAAAAAAATATAGACTCCTAATATAATATTATTAAATTAATAATTGTGAAATTTATAAAAAATCATGTTTCGTATTTCACTCCTCATTAGTACAAAGGACCCCCCGCAGGCAAGGGTTGGCGAAAGAGAGCTCAGGAGAGCAACCGGTGCAGACTAGGGCCTAGGTGATGAGGTGCGTGTACCTGAGCTATTGAAACTGGACATTATAAATCGTGCGACTACACTAATATAATTGCTGAGTTCTCGAATAATAAAATTAATCTCTTGTCAGTTTGGGTTCCAGTTTGGAAATTTTTCGATCTAATTTATTACTCTGAAATTCAAAGCTTTTCAACTTTGAAGACCCATAAAATCAATTTAAATAAAAAAATTATTATAAAAATGCAGGGTCTTCTTATATTACTAGGTTATTATTAACGTATTTTTTATTTGTTCATTCAAATTCACTGTCATTCCAGATGTTGGACGATTGTCCAGTTATTCTGATTTTAAAGGCCTCGATTCATAATGTGTTCTATTTTAAATACATTCTCAAATTGATTATGGAAAAAAATATTCAAAAAAACAAAGCCCCAACAAAAACCTCTACCGTGCACAAAATTTATCTACTTCATAGGTGTCAAATTTGTAGAAAAAAATTTGCTGAAGTAATTTCGAGAAAAAATAATTATAATAAAATATATTTTGAAAGCTTCTACTTTGAAAAAAATGTCATTTCAGCTCTCTATTTATGAGCGTACATTTTCACTTTAAAGAATTTTAAAATGCAGTAATACTTGAAAGACCTCTTATGTTTATTCCGAATTAAAAATTGTTTAATCCGAAATGAAAAAGCCTGCATGTTTCAAATACATATCTACAGGCACACAGCAAATGTACGCTAAGCAACAAATGACCTCATTTTTCAATCAATGCTTTGAAAAAAAAGTCGCATCGAGATATTTTCGAAAGAACTGCAATAGTATTGTCCATTTTCCAATCCGACAATTACTTTGTTTTTAACAATTGCAGAACTATAGAAAATAATGTAATTGTTTGAAAACTGTTTAAACAAAGAGCAAGAAAAAAAAACGGCATCTAGATATTTTGGAGACGAATCTAGTTGGTGTTTTTCGTTTTCCGATACGACTCTTTGTCACGTACAATAAACATAACACTTTTGTTTCCTACATATAACACCCGGTAAAAGCTGCCTAAACTTCTATTCACTGTATTTGAATAAACATAGCATGAAATAATATTTGATGTTACGTTAATTCATGAGCGAAGGAAATTTTATGTAGCTATGTGAATTGGTTCGTAACACTCTTAGTTTTTTTTAAATAATTGCTAATGTATTAATATTTTTAATGCGAATTCTAAACGAAGAATTATTTCCATATTTTTTCACCAAATGGAGCAAGTTCAGATCAAAAAATGAAATGTTAATCCTTATCGATACATTAAGTGCCAACATTATCGTCAAAAAAATGGAGTAGTTTCATTTTAAGCCAAAGAGTTGGATTTTCATGCCAGAAAGACGAACCTTGAACCAACAAGATTATTTTTAGCCAAAAAGATGAATTTTTAACCATGTAAAATTACTTTTCTTCCATAGAAGATGAATTTTGAAACTTAAAATTAAAAAAAATCAATTTACTACAAACAGTTGAAATTTCAATTTAAACAAATTAATTTTCAACAAAAAAGAAGAATTATCAACCAGTTGCATCCAATGGAAATGACAGATTTTTGACAAAATAGTAGAATCCTCAAACAAAATGATGAATTTCCAACAAACAAGGTTAATGTTAAAACCAAGAGAAAGAATTTTCAATAAAATACATGAATTTTCTACCAAATAGTTAAATCACAATTAGGACTACATTTTAATATCAGGGCTACGTTTAAAACCAAAAGTGGAATAATTAATTTTGCAGATAAAAGAATAATTGAAAAAAAAATTAATTTCCAACCAAATAGGTACATTTTAAACTAAATAGCTTAATGTACAACCAAAATATGAACTTTTAAGAAAAAAGTTCATCCGCGACCAAATAGTTGAATTTTTAACTTATAAGAGATGTATGTTCAACCAAAAAATTCATTATTTACAATATAGTTCAACTTTAAACCAAGTAGTTGATTTTTCTGCAAAAAATGTATTCTTATTGAAATATGCTGTTGAAATATGTTGGATAGGTAGTATTTCAACCAAAAGAGATTTTAATTTGAAGACAAAAACAGTCGAATTAAATTAGAAAACGACAAATTTTGAATAGAACGGATGAATCCTCAACAAAAACGGAATAATTTTCAACCAAGCAGTAACATTTTCAGTCAAAAAAATTAATTCTCAACAAGAAAAAAAGAACTTAAAATTCCAAGTGAAATAGATTAGTTAAAAAAAAACAGTTGAAAAAAATTTACTTTCACACTTCTATTCAGCGACCCCAAAAAATATCTAGAATTTTGAATTTTTGAAATTTTAGAGCGAAATTTCTATAC
>CAKNXH010039307.1:0-15028 GCA_932178445.1 Andricus quercusramuli | reverse complement strand
TGCAGAAAGGCCGCGGAAAAATTACAGGAAGATTTTTCCACCAGGGTGACTCTTCATCTTTACACCATAATTTCTAATAGTGTACTAAACATAATATATTTTTTGCAAACGGTTAGTGAAAGATAAATAATTAGGGTTTCCGTTAATATGAATATGTTAATTAATCATGTAGATTATATGGTTGCAATGTTGTTGTGATTGTTCGTGCTTCATGCTAGTTGCGAAAAAACTTCACCTGTTCAAGATTCGTGTTATTCTCCACCCCAGGGTTTAGAAAGAGCTGTGGTGACTTCTCTGTGCCATACTCATGGAGCATTTTAGAAAGGGGGTGGAGATACGGTGTGTTACGGGCAACCAAGGTTCTTCATAACTTTGATCCCATTCATTGTGTTGGTTGTGTCACAATCAAATATGTTTGGTTGTGTTCCCATGTGAATGCTTCTATCTTGCTTTATTGGTCACGCATTACGCGAAGCCTTCAATACAGTAACTGTAGTGTTTTCTCTATCTTCTATTCGTTCACTCTTAGTTATAAAATTTATATATAAATTGATTCTAATTCGAAATGGAAACGAATTTTCGACAAAATAGTTTAATTTTAAAGGAAATAAATCAATTTTGAACAAAGTGATTTATAACTTTTGACCAAACATCACATTCTGTATCAGATACTTCAATTTTCGATTTAAAAATGAGACATTTTCTATAAAACAGTTGCATTTACAAGCAAAATGTTCACTCGAAATCTAAACAGATTGTTTCTCAATGACATAGTTACATTTTCAGACAAAGAAATGCATTCTCTACACGAAAATACGAATTTTTGAGGAAGTACATAAATTTTGAAATAAAAATGATACACTTTTCAACGAAAAGTAAAATACTTACAGTTTCATTTCAATTAATCAATTCTTAATTAAAAAGGAAAAGGATTTTCAACGAAATAGTTGCATCTCAAAGCAAATAAATTAAGTTCCAACAAAGTACTTAAACTTTCCACAAAATACTTTCATTTTGCATCAGATTATTAAGTCTTGGAGCAGAAGATACGATTTTTATATAAAACATTTTAATTTTCAACAGAAAAGCTAATTTTGAATATAAACACATTAATTTTTTAAACAAAAGAAGACGAATTTTTAAGAAGATAAATTACTTCCTAATAATATAGTTACTCTCTCTAGCGATTGCGGGACCTTGTTGTTTGGTGGGAGGGCTTACGGGTCTTATCGGACTATAGATCTGGATAGGTGAACCAGAGAGGCTGCATCGCGAGGTGTAGCTACTCTGGGGAACTGACGGACTCTGGTCAGTGGCAAAACCTCCTAGAATATCAAGGGTGCGAGTTCTCATGCTCCCAAGCTACGATGTGATCGCCGTGTCAAGGGCTGAATGGTACCAGGTTTAACAAATCCTTGAACATCCCGGCCTGCCCCCCGCAGTAGAGGCGGACAAGCAGGGGTCTCAAAGAAGGTGCCTTAACGGGGACTTTGGGACACCAGGTCGAATCCCATAGTATGCAGACCAGCCCCCTGCAAGCGGGACTCTGCAGACGGTGTTTCCAACTTGCCTAGCTTATCGTTGGACGATTAATGATACACGAAAAACAAAACAAAAAAACAATGAGGGTTCCACGAGTCTTCCACGAGCGGTGCAAACTTCTGTATCCCTTGCGGATCTGGACTACCGACTCTATCTAGGGGCCCTGAATAAGCCTTTCAATAGCTGAGACGGGAATCCCCATGATACAGATTAATCTGCACCACAGCAAAGGCGCCTCGGCGGTTCTAGCCAGGCGTTTGTCAGTGGTGCAGGCAGGAATTGGCCTAATCCAAAAACCCTGGTTATACAGGGGAAGGATAAGTGGCTTGTCAGGATGTGGCTCCATACGTAAGGGGCCACGAGAAAAAGCGCCAATGGCATGCATAGCCGTCAAGGGTATGGATGCGATCTTGATGCCTAAGTTCTGCTCCAGAGATCTCACCGTTATCGAGGCGAGACTCAGGGGCAGTAGTGGAGAAAGGCTAGAGGTGTTTATTGCCTCGGCGTATTTCCCTGGCGATGCCGAGGGAACCTCGCCTCCCAGAGAGGTAGAGGCTCTAATTCGTTACTGTCAAGAGAACAAGACTCCTCTGCTGTTGGGCTGTGATGCAAACTCTCACCACACGGTGTGGGGAAGCACGAATATCAATGACAGAGGGAGAGGTTTAATTGAATACATAGAGGGCACAGGCATGGAGATTCTGAATCCGGGTGATACTCCCACATTCCAGACCAAAAAAAGGAGTCAGGTTCTCGGTTTGACTCTATGTTCGGGTGTACTGAGGAGCAGGGTAGCGGACTGGAGAGTCTCCGATGAGGAGTCTCTCTCGGACCACAAACTCAAAGGGAGGCTTGCGGGATTCCCCACAAGCTATGGTACCATTGATGAGTTGGAGCACGCCGCGGATTTTTTGCGAAGGGCTCTGACAACATCATATGAGAACAATTGTCCTACAAGCACAATTTAGTCTAGGAAGGGAAAAGAATGGTGGAATACCCACCTGGAGGGACTCAGTAGAAAGACAAGATTGTTGTGCAATAGGGCAAATAGAACTCAATTGCCTTTAGACTGGGACATCTATAAGACGGCCAGGTGTGAATACAATAAAAATATAAGAAAGTATAAGCAGGTACATTGTACCCAGTGGACACGTTCTGTAAATGTTACATAACAAAAAGGGAACATTTATACATAACATTGTTACAATCGTGTGCTATAACAATTGCATAACATGAAGGTCACACTGTTCTGTAACGATGTTACTGTAAGGATACGTAACAGTTCTGGAATTCTGTTATGTAACTAATATAGAACAAAGTGATAGAACTGTTATGTCACTAGAATGTCACGCGTGTTCCAAGAAAGGAATATACAGGTCACAGTGTTCTGTAACGCTGTTACTGTAAGCATACGTAACAGATCTGGAATTCTGTTATGTAAGAAATATAGAACAAAGTGATAGAACTGTTATCTCACTAGAATGTCACACGTGTTCCAAGAAAGGAACATACAGGTCACAGTGTGCTTTAACGCTGTTACTGTGAAGATACGTAACAGTTCTGGAATTCTGTAATGTAACTGATATGGAATAGAGTGATAGAACATTCACTAAAACATTCACTAGAATGTAACACGTGTTACAGTACACGTGTTCTGTAATTGTTTTATGCTTGTTCTGTAACTACGTAACACAAACTTTTATGAAATGGCGTTATAATGTAATGCTGCCGCAAATTAATAATTTACAAATCAATCTTTCACCACAATCATTCCGTAACATTTATAAAAATTATCTTTTGAAACACAATATGGACGAGTGGGATGTGCTCTGCAGTAAATTAAATTTAGTATGAATGTAAAATATATTATTATATATGATATGAAATATGATAAATTTGAACATTACGAACTTTTTATTAAAATTCGAACAAACTTTTACGCAGATGTGAATAACGCAAGATATTATGATATATAATAATATCGCATTAGTTCATGCCGTACAAACTTATTGTTCTTGATAAACACGAGCTTATATCCATAATAATATATATTTTTTCAATATCTTAATATAATTTAAATCAAGAATCAATGGAGTCAAAAGTATTAATATTATATAATATATTTATACATTGATAAATATAATTTATATTTATACTTCTTACAATTTACATTTTTGCAGCTTATATGAAGTATTTAAGATAAAATGAAGCTAAAAACACAATAAAAAATTAAATTAATAAAAAAATGCAGATATTTACATTGGAGCAAAAAACGATTTATCTGGTAAACAAAGTATGAATAAAAATATTCATATTTAGAGCCAACAAGCATATAGCAGTTAAAACTAATTTTAAAGTAAGAAACGAAAATAAATTTTTTTTTAATATGAAGAACGTAGTAAACTCATCGAATGAGTAGTTTAATACGGTCCGTCGACATCAACTGCTTCTTCACGCTGTGAATTTTTCTGTTTTCTGTAAAACTTTATACATATTCAAAACATTATTAAACAATTAAGAGTAATAATTGTAATGGAGACTCATTTTACATCAGAATGATATTAAAAGAATATTATTATATTAGGCATCACAGCACAAGAAGAGTTCAAAAAAAAGGGGGGGGGGGAATAGGAAGAAGAATATATAATATAATAAATTGGAAAAGAAAAAAAACCTTGTTATAATAAAATGTATAGTTATTAAACAATGTTAAATCATTTTTTACTGATTTCTGTCATTAATTAATTCATTTTTGAAGCGGATATACTTAGGTCGAGAATACATTCACGGAGATATAAAAAAACCAGAAAAAGCATAAAATTGGCTCAAATACTAACTTTTATTTTTATTAAATCGTTCTCATAATTAAAAATATTTCCTCATGAAAATGCCTTCAATAATAACTTCAAATATGTAAAATCCTTTGCAATTATTGTATGCCCTTCAAATCTCTTGAAATTGTTGAAATCCATACCATAAATTTCCATAAATACTGTTAAATTTTAAATAGCCACATTTTTAAGTCTTCAATTAAAAATTGTTTTCTTCACAATCTGACACAATATAATGATATACACAACATCAATCATAGATACCTCGATCTTGTTTTGGCAACTTTTCCCTGCGAAGTGTCCTCTAGTATCACCCTACCCTGTTCTTGCGATTTGAATCTCACTTGCCTCAATTATCTTCAAGGCATATAATGCCATTAAACCAAGCTACCAAACGCTACAGGTTCAAAAACAATGACTTTTCTAGTGTCGCTTCTAGTCTTGCCATGGTTGATTAGTCAACTTTATATTTAGAAAATAACGTTAATTTAGCTCTAGAAAAATTTTATACTATTCTATATGAAATTCTAGACAGGGAGATTGGTACTTGTTCTTCGTCACGGTATACCCAGCTAACACAGGTACTAGTCCGAATAGTCACATAATTGTAACAAGATTCAGAAAACCAGTCACTGGTGACTTCCCTGCTGGTCACCCAGTGACAATATATTTCCCACTCAAAGTAGTAACAAATTACAAGCGAAGCAGGTAACATTATCCCGCCATTGTAATCACATGCTTGTAACAAAGTGATGTTTGGAAACGCAACGTGCAATGACAGCTTAACCTCAAAATATATATAGTTTCGGATTTATAATTATGAATACTTTTGCAAAAATGTTGGAAAGGGATATAATTAAACGATAAATAAGTTTCAGAAAAGTGAAATAATATGTGAACATATCTGTTATAAAAAAACAGAACCCTTACGAAAAAGAAATTGCATTAGGGGTTAGACCCAAAATGTATATGTATAAATGAAAATTAAATAACTAAGTAAAATATTGATATCGTAATAAATTCTTTCTATACAAAATAAGTATAATTATTATTATGTTTAAATTATACAAAAATATAAACAAAATATTCCAAAATCAAGGTAAAAGCTATTTACGTTTGCACTTTTAAATTGTGCGGGAAATCACAGAGCCAATTAATGCCTATTCCTTGCGCATGCGCACGAAGTTTTTCTGTCCAGTAAGATCGCTGCCGGCTGTTACCACCATGTTACTAGTCTGACAGGGAACGGTCGCAAACAAGCCTCCCTAGTAAACTACGGCGATTATGCCGTTACCTGCTAAGAGACTGACATACAAGTAACAATTCCTCTGATAACATGTGATCATTCAGGAACCTTTCAGGATGGTAACAGGTTAGCTGGGTACTAATCAATGTGCATCCTGGTTTACTAAGAAACATATTCTCGACCTAAACCTCAAAGAAAAATACAGGAAAAAGTATAAAAGTACTCTCAATCAATACTACCTCAACGCCTTTATGGAACTTAGAGCAGCTACTTAGTCCAATGCCCGTCAGGGTTGCAAAAATAGTAATTAGTCCATTAACAATTAAATAATTAAAGTTTAATTATCAATTAGAATTTTTCAAATTATAAATTAAAATTTAATTTCTAATTAAAACATTTTCAATTGAGAATTAAAATTTGATTTTTAATTGAAATTTTTTTGAATGAGAATTAAAAAAAATTATAAGCCATTTTTGCAGTCTGTTATGAGTAGTTATTTTTTCAGATTCTTAACGAATATGATCTGAAAAAATAACTACTCATAACAGACTGCAAAAATGGTTTATATTAATGATTATTAATGATTATTAATTGTTTAAATAATTTCAAAATATCTTGAGCTTAAAAATATTATTCTTAAAATTCGTTAATTGTGTCATTCATTGCAGGAAAGAATAAATTTTCTCGATTTGCAGATAAAAAAATTTTTAAACAAACAAAAATTGTTTAAACAAATAAAAATTATTTTGAAAATTGCTGAATATTCTATAGAAAAAAATATTACTCTCAAATTCTTGTAATTGTGTCATTAATTCCAGAAAGTAATAATTTTTCACGCTTTACAGGGGGAAAAAGTTGTTTAAACAAATCAAAATAATTTAAATAATTACCAAACATCCTTCAAAAATATATTGCTTTCAACATTCTTTAATTGTGTCATTCTTTTCAGAAAATAATAACTTTTTACGATTCTATGGAGAAAAAATTGTTTAAACAAATAAAAATTGTTCAAATAATTACCAAATAAGTTAAATAAGAAGTTCTACTCTTGACATTCATCAACTTTGTACGATTTATTCCGAAAGATAATAACTTTTCACGATTTACAGGGAGAAAAAAATTGTTTAAACAAATACTAATCGTTTAAACAATTTCAAATTATTTTAAAAAACTTTAAAACTCGTCACTTATCGATTAAAAACAATTCATGTTGAGAAAGTTTTCAAAAATACCGTCTTTAGCATGAATTTGATAGAAAACTGCTATTTTGCATTTTTTGGGGCATTTTCCGGGTACAATTAAAGGGGTTCAGGTGTCTAAAAATTAAAAGCTATTGGGTGGAAATTATTCCTTAAATACTCCTCAAGAGGTGACAATACTTTAATTGATAAAAAATCTATAACAAGTACTTCTTTTTTCCATTTTTTTGAAAATCGAGCTTTTTCTTTTTCCGGAAAACGAACAAAATGAAGGGGTCTTATCACCAAAAATCGAAAGTCGAATTTTTGGACCACCCTAGTATACATACATGCAGCGTATTTTAATAATTCATTAGTATGTCCGAATCAATTTTGATAATAATCTTTTTCAAATAATTAATAAAATTTAAAAATTTAATTTTATAAGAATTCTTTTGATTTTTGCCCATGGTCTCGCGTTTGTAATTTTATTAGTAGGACGAATTTTTTTTTGGGCCAGCGCCATGTATGTTTGCCAAGAACAAAAAATCGTTTTACTAATAAAATTACAAGCCTGAGACCATGGGCAAAACTCAAGAGAATTCTTACAAAATTCAATTTTCAAATTTCAATAATTATTTGAAAAAGATTATTATCAAAATTGATTTGAACATACTTATGAATTATTAAACTAGGAAATTATTACGAAACCATTATGAATGTGCTGCGCCAAAAATATTATGCTCAATCTAATATTAGGCCTTTTTTAACTGATGAGGTCCGGCGTCGATGGACGAAACTGTATTAAAATTTTTGAACAAATAAACAAGCCGGTAGACATAAACAATTATCATCTTATTACTTATTCTTTATCTGGCCAAAACCTGAACATCAATACAAAAAACATATTTTTCAATTTATAAATCGGTATTGCTAGAACCTAAAAGGTTATAGAAGGTTCGTCAATAGGTCATTCGACGTGTCTCGAAGACATAATATTGTCGTATTTTGAATATCAAAAAAGCTTTTCTTATATAAACAGAATAAACCATTCTTTGAAACTTCATAAATCGGTACTGGTGGGTCATGAAAAGTTAATCGATAGGTCAATCGATGCATCTACAGGACGCGAACAAATACTCTACATGTAATATTGCCGTGATTTGAATATCAAAAAAGTTTTTTCCATGTAAACAGAATAAACCATTTTTTGAAACTTTATAAATCGGTACTGGTAGGTCATAAAAGTTTTAGGAATAGGTCGATTGATGAGTCCCAGGAACGCGAACAAATACGCTAGATATAGTATTGTTGTATTTTGAATATCAAAAAAAATTTTCTTATATAAGCAAGGTAAAAATTTTTTTTCTACATTTCTAAACGCAAGAAAGTCTACTTCTAAAAAGTCCATCTAGCTCAAAATTCTTTCGGACCTGGATATCAATCGGAGCTACACTTCATCCAAATTTCATGATTGTAGCTCTTTTACTTTTCCAGATACGGCGAGCAGAAAAAAAGTTAAACACATGCGGACATTTTTCTAAAATTTTATTTTCGAGATCTTGGGGTCGAATTATATCAAAATATGTCGAAAAAGCATATTTTAAAATTTGGGTCATTACAAACAAACCAACTCCAAACTTGCGAGCAGCGCGCGTAGCGCGCGATGAGAATGTATCCGCGTAGCGGGCAGATTTTTTATTATTTACTCATCGAGTTCAATGTTTTTATGTGAATGATTATGAATAACTGTAAACATCTATTAATAACTGTAAATAATTGTATTCCAACGATTTCGTACGTGAATAATAGTTATTATCGTTTTAAACAGTTACTTAAAATTATTTTCAATTATTTATGGCAACGGCCATACCACGCTGGAAACACCAGTTCCCGTTAGATTACTGAAGTTAAGCAGTGTTGGGCGCGGTTAGTACTTGGATGGGTGACTGTCTGATACTACTGCGTTGCTGTTGGCGGTCGTGGGTGTGGTGAGCTCACACTTTTAGTTATTTACTACAAGAAACTATCCACCTAGAAACACTACCCGAATCGGGTAGTGTCACGCTTACCCCTAGAGGCTCGCCGAAAGGGAAATGCCTTAATGGTATAGTAATTTAAATTCATAAATTTCAGAAAATTGTCGCATACAAAAAATTTTTGTACATGTTATTTATGAATTCCGAATATATAAACTTCTTTATTTTTTGAACATTTTTTAAGAACAAAAATATACATTAAAAATTTGTGAAAATCCGTTGAAAATATATATTCATACTTAAAAAATCGTTCAAAAAGTAGTTGTAATTTGTCAGACAGTGTTAAAATTTGGTATTTGAAAATATTAGCGCCTAAGTTCCCTCACTATTCTCATCATATGTAGCCAAATGTAAAAAAGGTAAAAACTAGCAAAATGTAAAAAATGCAAACAATGTATAGTGCTTTTAATGTATTATATTATACATATGTTAATGATAAAAATATATCATAAGTGTTAGTTGAATTGTTCAATTGATTCAAATATGGTTTAAATTAAAAACTAAATTTTTATTTTTATTTGAACAAAATTTAATTAATAACTGAATTTTAATTCCCAATTGAACAAAATCCGATTGAAAATTAAATTTTAATTCTAAAGGGTCTAGCCGGATAAGATAGTCAAATCTGCCTTGTAGGGAACCTCTATAACTAAATACATCCTCATATTCGGCATGTATAGAAACCCCTTTTCCTAGATTTTCGGACCCCTAGATCCCCACGGGGCAACATGGGACACCATAGAGTGCTGGCGAGTTTTTTTGCAATATCTCGGTCAATTTTTGAGCTAGGAAAATTAAAAAAAATGCGAATTGTAGGATTTTTCAAGCCCTATAAACCTATGAAGCCGAACAATTTTTTGGCGCGAAATTCAAATTTTTATAGCCGTTTGAAAACTTGAAAAATTTTTATATCGGAAACAAAGACCGACTCCTCGCTAAAAGAAAATTATGTCATGTATTTTTGGCTCAAAAATTCCTGTGATTTTTTTCAGATTTTTAAAGGTGGTGGAACGACCTCAAAAAAAATAAAAACCACTAAAAATCGCGTTTTTTGCCTCTAGCTCTTTCTACATAATTCCCACGATGAAAGCAATCACACCATCGTATTCTACGTAAAAAAATACGACGAAAACGTGTATTAATTTTTTGAAAACAATTTTTGGCAGCCCTTCAAAAATTCAGCAAATAAAAACGATGAGCCCGGCTCACATGCAGATTTTCACATCTTCCAATTGCAAGGGAACCCAACGTAGAATACTAGAATCAGTTTCATCATAAAAATGATCCAGAAAGCGTCAGAAGCGAAAAACTACAGAAAAGTTCGGTTTTTGGACACTTAACGCTTTATAGCAAAATATTACGATGAATCCGATTGCGTTATCGAATTCTACTAGAAAAAATATATCAGGAATTATGTATTTCTTTTGCTGAATTAATTTTAATAGACCTTCGCAAATTGAGCAAGTAAGATCATTCGACCCGACTCACAGTGACAATAAATAAAACGATAAGCCTCCCGCTCAGTCACCTGGCCCTCAGGGGTGTATGGCTATTTGGGAGGGCTCTGTAACACAGTTTATACATTTAGATTTCCTCATTGCAAAAATGACGTTAAAAATCATCAATCATCAAGGTCTACCAAAATTTATTTCCAAAAAAATAATACACGTTTTTGATGTATTTTTGTACGTGTAAATACGATGGCGTGGTTGGTTTCATCGTAGGATCTGTTTAGAAGGAACTAGAGCCGAAATCTAAATGTATGAACTGTGTTACAGAGCCCTCCCAAATAGCCATACACCCCTGAGGGCCAGGTGACTGAGCGGGAGGCTTATCGTTTTATTTATTGTCACTGTGAGTCGGGTCGAATGATCTTACTTGCTCAATTTGCGAAGGTCTATTAAAATTAATTCAGCAAAAGAAATACATAATTCCTGATATATTTTTTCTAGTAGAATTCGATGGCGCAATCGGATTCATCGTAATATTTTTCTATAAAGCGTTAAGTGTCCAAAAACCGAACTTTTCTGAGTTTTTCGCTTCTGACGCTTTCTGGATAATTTTTATGATGAAACTGATTGTGCCATTGTATACTACGTTGGGTTTCCCTTGCAACTGGAAGATGTAAAAATCTGGAATGTCTGCACTGCATGTGAGCCGGGCTCATCGTTTTTATTTGCTGAATTTTTGAAGGGCTGCCAAAAATTATTTTCAAAAAAATTAATACACGTTTTCGTTGTACTTTTTTACGTAGAATACGATGGTGTGATTGGTTTCATCGTAGGAATTATGTAGAAAGAGCTAGAGGCAAAAAACGCGGTTTTTAGTGGTTTTTATTTTTTTTGAGGTCGTTCCACCACTTTTAAAAATCTGAAAAAAATCACAGGAATTTTTGAGCCAAAAATACATAACATAATTTTCTTTTAGCGAGGAGTCGGTCTTTGTTTCCGATATAAAAAATTTTGAAGTTTTCAAACGGCTGTAAAAATTTGAATTTCGCGCCAAAAAATTGTTCGGCTTCATAGGTTTATAGGGCTTGAAAAACTCTACAATTTGCTTTTTTTTTATTTTTCCCAGCTCAAAAATTGACCGAGATATTGCAAAAAAACTCGCCAGCACTCTATGGTGTCCCATGTTGCCCCATGGGGATCTAAGGGTCTGAAAATCTAGGAAAAGGGGTTTCTATACATGCCGAATATGAGAATGTATTTAGTTATAGAGGTTCCCTACAAGGCAGATTTGACTATCTTATCCGGCTAGACCCTTTAAACCAAATTCAATTAAAAAATAAATTTTAATTGTTTGTTGGAAAAAATGTAATTAAAAATTGAATTTTAATCGCCAATTGAATGAAATTAAATTAAAAATTAAATTTTAATTGTCAGTTGAATAAAATTTGATTGGACATTAAATTTTAATTGTCAATTAAATCAAATTAAATTGGAAACTAAATTTTAATCCTCAATTAAAATTTGTATCATTAAGGGCCGATTTCACCAACTCCGATTAAGTTGTTAATCCCCGATTATTGTAATTTAATCGGAGCCTTGCGTTCCACCATTTCCGTAGCGCTGGTTAAAAGAGTTTAATCATCATTTAATTTAACCGCCCGATTTTGGCTGATTAACGGACGTAATGCGTGATTACCGATGGTAGCACCAAACGTAACCTATAGAATTGCAGTGTGCGTTCAGTATACAGTTCGAAAATGGAAAATTTCTTTTATGATGATTTTCTATCATCTGATGATGATGAAGATATTCTGCACGTTATCAATAGAAGACCAAGAGTAATTAAAGAACGAGTGAATTATTTAGAGACATTGGATGTTCGTCCATATTCATTTTCACAAATAAACACAAATAACTGGACAAATCTTCACTCGTCTTCTTTTCTTCGAAGTATGTAGCCAGCACGTTACTGTTTGTTCACACGCAATATGACCTCTGGGACCGATGCTCGCGCACGTACTTCACGGGACTTGAAAGTTAACGAATCAGAATCGTCGGATGAAGAGAAAATGGAAGTTATTGTGAATGGGGTATATGATTGAATAATGGAGAATCAAATCTTGATGATAGGACACGGTGGAACGCATTAGAAGTTAATGTCGGTTAAAACCTTGATTAAAAAATAATCGTGATTAGTTAATCGCCATTTTAATCGCTGTTGGTGAAATCGGCCCTAAGTATTATAAGTTAATTGATAATTAAGGCCTAATTGAATTGAAAATTTAATCGATTATTTGCAACCCTGATGCCCGTATACTGTACACATCTTATCAGTCGAATATTGAAAATAATATTGTAAATTCACCTTCTAAATTTTGTTCGCACATGAATAATTTAAACAGAACCTCTAGAATTCCGGGAATACCCTGGCGGACCGGCCCAACGCAAACATTACGCTACAGCGTAATGGTAAAGTAATGGTAAAGTAATGATAAAGTAATATGGCATTATAATTAATAAAAGAAACAAAATCAATATGTAAACTGTTGCAATTATAATAAAACGTTGAAATTTACGTTAAATGGTCATGCCGTAATTGCAAAAAGTTGCTTTTGCAGCGTTGAAAAATAAAAAAACAAAGTGACCGTCATTGAAGTCGGGCCCCAGCATATTGGCAACCCGCTAACGCGGCTTCAAGTGGGTTGCCAGTGTGCAGGGGCCCGATTTGAATGACAGCCACTTTGTTTTTTTATTTTTTAACGCTGAGAAAGCAACTTTTTGCAATTATGGCATGACCATTTAACATAAATTTTAACGTTTCATTATAATTGCAACAGTTTACATATTAATTTTATTTCTTTTATTAATTATAATTTATAATGCCATATTACTTTACCATCACTTTACCATTACTTTACCATTACGCTGTAGCGTAATGTTTGCGTTCGGCCGGTCTGCCAGGGTTACATTAATCTGTAATTTATAGTGGTTTAAACTTAAGAAATAGAATCAGTTTATTTTTAAGTGAAATTAATCGTCGGATCTGAATTAAATACAATGGCTACGATAGATGTAAGTATAGATACAAATTCGTTAATCTAAGAAATAATCTGGATAATTCACACGTTATATATTGGCCTTCTGACAAATATATTATTTTTTGCTATGGTATCTTCGGCAAAATGTTCTCTATTCTTTTATTTATATACGAACATTTCATGGGCATAAAGCATGTGTTTTTTACGATACTTTAAATTAGAAACGGAGACTAGTGGCATAACCTCACTTTTCTAAATAATTTTCAACAAAACAACGCACGTATGCCTTTTGGCATTCTAAAATGATATTTTACATTCATTATGTTCATGTCAGAACAAATTTGGAATGTTCAAAGCACAATATATAAAAGTATTATTATTTTTTATTCAAATAAAACAATAAAAATTCTAATGCAGAAAAAACGGGATTTTGAAATACAAAATTTTAGATATTATTACAGATTTTCTCTGTTTTTCTTATCTTTGATATAATAAAATACTGTTTCTCTTATTTTACTTGCATATTATTTATATTTTGTAAGATTTTTAGAGTTTGCGTATGCCCTCACAGCAAGGGATATCGGTGGAATATCCCATTTATCTCCCACGATATCGCAGGCATATCCCAGAAGATTCCAGGGAAATCACGAATGATATCCTACGGGGCGGAAATCTCGATATCCTTGGAATGTCCCAAAGATATCTCAGAATATGCTGAGGATATCCCATTAACTCCCCAATTTTTAAAATCCGGGATATCTTAAATTCCATAATTCGGGACATCCTAGGATATTCTTACGATGTCCCGTATTTAAAATGCAGGATATGCCAAGGATGTCCCCAAGATATCCTAATAATATAATTTTTTATATTAAAAAAATTCATATATGTACCCTTTGCAAATAATTTATACTCACTGTGCTTTGAATAAACAAACTCAGCATTATTTAAAAAATATATATATTTCCCCGAAGCTACAAAAAATAAGAATCGAAGATAGTATGTAGAGCCGTCTTCAGAACTTTCCAGTCTAGTCTTTTTCAACACTTATGACATGTTGTTGACCGCATAATCAAATTTTGGCAAAATCATAAAAAAAGGTAAACAAATTTTACATTAGTATACTCAATGAATCATGCATGCAAGCAGTGCAAGCTGCAAGTTTAAAAAGATCAGAAGTTTCGAAAAGCCGACCGGCTTTTTCTTCATTACAGCTAACTTAACCTCAAAAGTGCACAAAATGTATAAATGTATATACTTTAATGCATTTAATTAGTTGAAAATGGAAATCAAATCATTAGTCAAAAAAGTAATGAACAAAAATTGTTATTCAGTAAAATGAAAAATAAAAGTAATTAGTTAAAACATCAAATTTTTCATGAGTTTTATCGGTTTTATCCATTGACACGCAGATATATCTATAACCTCCAGCGAGCCTCCATATACCTAATAGGTACATGTAAAATATACATAAGAAATGTATTAAAAGCAATAAAATTGTTGTTCTTATATGTATAATCCTTTTTATTTCTTAAATTTTTAATCCCCTAGTAATTAATTAGAATAGCAGCAGAATTTTGTATTACAATATCGGGATATTCGTGGGACGTTTTACTATGGTATTGGGATATCCTGTGGACATTCTTGTGGGATATCGTTAGGATATTCTGTCACGATATCCTCAGGAGCGGAAATCTCGATAT
>CAKNXH010039302.1:2774-21114 GCA_932178445.1 Andricus quercusramuli | reverse complement strand
TTTTAAGCTTCAATGCCAATAGTTTATAATTCAAAACTCAGGACGATAATACGAGCAGGAATTTGCTACAAAAAATCAAAAAAATCTTTCACTTTTATTCTGGCATCAGTAGACGGATTGATTACCTGCCCCTAGTTTTGGTTAGTAAATTTCAAAAGTTTCACAGCTTTTGATTGGTTACCAATAAATCGACCACGACCAAATCGTCACGCGCTTTTACCATTGAATCGTATAACTTTATAATAATTCCACGCAGGAAATGAAAATTTCTACCTAAATTTGTCACCACATATTTCCCAGATCTGCTCAGGAATTTCCATTATTTTCCCGTATTTTTCAAGATACACAAGATTCCAGGCAAATTCCCGGATTTCCCGGGTTGCTAGACACCCTGATTTTATAATTCCGAATTTCACACTTTTTAAATTTGAAATTGTAAACTTAAAAAATTGAATTCTTTTAAAAGATTGTTTAATTTTAAACATAATCATAATAAGTCATGCATTGAATGTTTTAATTTCAAAAGTGTAAATGTGAGACGATATAATTATAAAAGTTTCTATTAATGTTCAGTATAGCAGGATCCATTTTTAATGTAAAAATATATTTCTTTCTATAGTAATGGACTTGTAAAAAAAATTTATTTGTGTTGAATAAAAGAAAATTCAGTTTACAGATTAAGACAACAATCATTATTATTTTACTTGAACTGAAATATAATTTCCAGTTTCGAAAATATTTTTAATACAAAAAATTTAATTTTTGGGAAGTGGAAATGATTTTTAGAAAGTAGCGTATCAAGACACTGAATTTAAAAATCAGTTAAAACCAATTCCGCTACTTTCCAAAAGGTTTAAGATATGAAATAAAACAAATTTTGTATGGAAAACTCTTGTTAATACATTTATAAAAATAGGTCCTTAAAACTATTGAATAAATAATACTGGAAAAATCCACTATATGCGCGCACTAATTAACCTTTCTGTAAAGAAAAAAAAACTAGGTTTATTCTCCAGGAAGGTGAAGGATACATTCTTCTATAGATTTCACAGAAAATCTTATTTGATTCGAGAACATTTTATATGATTTAAAGAAGTTCCCCTAATGATAGCGAAAAATATTCCAGTAAATTAAATATAAATGTCACAAGTGTTTTGAATTTACATAAAATTATTACGAAAACCAGATTATTTTTTACATTCACAAAGTAAGACTTGCTACGTGCAACATAATCCGAAACCTAACTTTCAAGATTTTTATAACATTTCATTAATTGAATATTTAAATGACACGAGAATTCCAGATCGATCTAAAACACCTATCCCTAACACCTATAAAACTCCTATATACCTTATGCCCATATACCAACCTACTCTATACCTATTCACCTGTTTACTATTCCCCAACCGAGCAAGTCACGCCTACCCCGAAAGGGAAATGGCTTAATGGTATAATAATAATAATAATAATAATATTCATTCAAACAGAGATTCCAAGGGTTAACGACATTATTAAATTCAGATCTACACCAATTTCCTAGTTTTTTTTTCAAAACCACTGAATTCAATGGATTTTATTTAAATTTTCAATTTTTTAAATTCAAATTGAAGGTTTTTAAATTCAACTCAAATTCTATGAATTTTATCAGATTTTTATTCACTAATTCTATTTCATTAATTCTATGTGGGTTTCTAATATTTTTCGGGATGAATAACTCTGAAGAAGAAAAATAGAAAAAACCTGGGATATATAGCTTATTTAAATATTAAAACAGCTCCTGATCTAATATAATCCTGTCAATTGTATTAACATTTTACTGAAATTGTGTAAGTCTACTCCTTCCAAAACTACTTCCATATACTACTGACAAAATTAAGTCTAATTACTATGCGATAACTTTATTTTTATTACATCAGTAAAATTGTTTATTTTGTGCTGTAAAGGTTGAAAACAATTTAAATAAATTATTTAAAACGTTCAAGCATTTTCAAGCTTCGACGATGTCAAAATAACGAACTATTATACATTTTTGGTTTCACGAAGTCACCTCATTTACAGAACTCATTAATGAAGCACTTTTCTTAGTAAATTTTTAATTAATGAGATTTTTTGTCAAGAAAATTAAATTTAAAAATATTTTAAATTTAGATACAACGCTGTGTTGAATAACGAGAGTTAGCATCGTTACCAAAGTCGTACACAATTTTAAAACCTCACGTGAGCAATTGTTTATCAATTTTCAAAGTAATTAGTTTAAGATATAAAAAGAACTGGGACCAATGCGAAACGTACATGGTGATTCCATTGATTTTTTGTTTTTGTAATTTTGATTATTGATTATTTATTGAATCTCGCTGATGCGATGCCGGGACGCACATCAGTGACACACACTGACGCAACGCTACTGTCGTATCGCAACTGTGTTTGCGACACACACATGTGCAGCGCGCCGCCACGTCCATGTATTCCAAAACACAGTAGAGTTCTGTAATTTTAAGCGACCGAGAACCGTAGTTCTCACAGCACAGATGTAGTTTATCTTCAACTTATTCGTAATTATCATTTTGAACTTTTACGGCACCGATTTTTAGTACTTATTATCAGTTCTGTAATTATGACCCAACAGTTCGAAATGATTTACAGAACAGTTATTGTTAATTCACCGAATTTTTCTCATATCCGCCACAACGTAACCAGTTCAGTAATTCCTCCAATACAAATTTTGGGTGGAGTTCCGAAAAGCGCTTACCTCCGATTAATTTGAAACTCCGTACACCTATGTATTTTGACGTGCTGATCACGAATATGATAGTGAAAATACCCGCAAATTTGATTTTCAAGGTCAAAACCCCAAAAAACTATACAAATTTCATGTTTTTCCGTTTATTTCAGCAAATAATAAAAATTTACAAAAAAGCTTTAAACAAAAGTCTTAGATCTTTCGAAAATACATATTTTATGTTTAATATGTTTTTACCCTACGACTGACCGTTTTAGAGAAAAGAATGGAAATGTCGGTACGAAGTGTAGAATTGCTTAGGTCACACACGGCACCCATTCCAACGTGTCATGGGGGGCGGGAAGGCACCCCTATGACTGGCCACAGAAATAACTTAGGTTACACACGACCCCCTTTCCAACGTGTCATGGTGGGCGGGAAGGCACCCTTATGATTTGCCACAGAAATAATTTAGGTCACACACGACCCCCTTTCCAATGTGTCATGGGGGGGGACACCCCTATGACTGGTCACAGGAATAATTTAGGTCACACACGACCCCCTCCCCAACGTGTAATGGGGGGCGGGAAGGCACCCTTATGACTTGCCACAGAAATAATTTAGGTCACACCCGACCCCCTTTCCAACATGTCATGGTGGGGGGCGGGAAGGCACCCCTATGTCTGGCCACAGAAATAATTTAGGTCACACATTACCCCCTTTCCAACGTGTCATGGTGGGGGCGGGAACGCACCCCTGTGACTGGTCACAGAAATAACGCAGGACGCATACCATCCCCATTAGTTCCCTAATGTTTCGTGGAAACATATCTTTTGCCATTAACCCATTTTTTTTAGCATTAATGCCTACTTACGGATAGTATTTGGATGGGTGACCGTTCGGGAATACTGCGTGCTGTTGGCCCCGTCCTGGGTGTGGTGAACCCACACATGTAGTTATTTACTACAAGAAACTATCCACCTTGAAACACTACCCGAATCGGGTAGTGTCACGCCTACCCCGAAAGGGAAATGGCTTAATGGTATAAATACGCACTTCGCCGTGGGGATATTTATCGTCTATTTTCTCGAAAACTATCAGTCGTAGGGTAAAAACGTATTCAACATAAAATATGTATTTTTAAAAGATCTACAACTTTTGTTTGAAACTTTTTTGTAAATTTTTCTTATTTACTGAAATAAACGGAAAAACATGAAATTTTTACAGTTTTTTGGGGTTTTGACCTTGAAAATCAAATTTGCGGGTATTTTTACTATCATATTCGTGATCAGCGCGTCAAAATACATAGGTATACGGAGTTTTAAATTAATCGGAGGTAAGCGCTTTTCGGAACTTTATCCCAAATTTTTTCCGTGTATAAGTACAAGTAATTGTAAAGTTTTAAATTTGCCCCTTATCCCAGCAGAAAAGAAAGAATTGATACGGATTGGGGCGAATTAACATTTTTTTAATGCGCGTGAATCCCGTTTTCTGATTCGTTCGAACGCATTGAGACGCATTTAGATGAATTGAGACATTTCGAATTGAATGCGTGTGAATTCGTATGAATGCGTGGTCGAGCTCAATCAGAAAAAAATTAATAAAAAGTGCATGCGTCGAGACTTGAAACAGCGATCCCTCGTGTATCAGTCCAGAGTACTAGCCACTGAGCTACGAGACAATTTACTAAACATTTAGAATAAATTCTATATGCCCTGCACGTTCGTTTTCCTGTTACGGATTAAATTGTTCAAATCAACACTTGCTGAAATTCACCGCGACGCATTGGGGCGAATTCAAGTGTGTATTTTACTCTACGAATTCAGACGAAAGAAAGATTCAAAATTGAGATACCGTCTTCACGAATTTACATGCATTGACACATAGGTCCAATGCGTCATTGTCGCAAAGCGGGATTTGCAGGGTGTCTTAGTCTTTTCAATTCAATTCGTATCAATACTTTCTTTTTTGCTGGGATGCCTCCTGTCAAAGATATTTTGCTCATGTTCAAAGAATCCTGAAGAACTCGGAGCAACTCAGATTCTCAAGAGTCGGCTTCGACAATTATTATTGTGTTTTAGCTGTGATATTTTGTGTACATCGTTTTTCAACGACAAAATTTGTATGGAAAAAGAGGAATTATTCACATTTTGTATGTAGATGCTAAAGTTACCATGTTGAATAAGAACAAGAATATTTCAGGTTAGAATAGTATCCCCTACAAATTCATAACGCATTGTAATTTTACAGAATCTGTCTGGAAACTTACACAACCTAAGAGTTGAAATCCATATTAAAATTGAATATTCGTTAATGTCAGTGAAAACGTTACTTTGGGAGTAGGTAATAATCGGACCTACTCTGAAAGTGGTAAAATTACCAGAAATTTTTTTTACAGTGTGTTTTGTTGAACATTCGCTTATTTCGACAGAAAATTCATCATTTTTTATTTAAAATTCACGGTTTTGTTAAGAATTAAACTGTCTTCCAAAAATTCTATTATTTCGTTGGCAATGCAACTGTTTTTAATTGAAGTTTAATCTTTTCTGTTTAAAATTCGATTATTTAGTTGAAAATTCATCTTTGTAGGTTGCAATAAACTCAACAGTTTGGTTACAAAATCAACTTATTTGTTGATAGTTTCATTATTTCATTGCAAATAAACCTAAATTACCTAAATTATAAACAGCAAAAAATATTGAATTTCAAAAGTTTCATTAAATTATTTTTTGAAGCTGAAAAAGAGATAAACTTTAAATATTTTCTATCGTATAGCGTCGTGATGTTTCGCCGTGATAAAATAAACAATGCCGAAAAAAAACTTTTTGTTCTATAAAATCAGATTTTAGGGGCGTAAGAGAAATTTCGCATGACTCTTTTTCAGTTCCACTAGACCTACGATTTCTACTATGTTCCGTGGAAAGTATTATTTCTTTACTGTAAAAAAGTGCCTGGAAAAATGTATATTTCTGTCCTGGTAAACCTGGAAAAGTCCTGGAATTTTTGTTTGAAGAAACGCTAGACATCCTGATTTAATAAATGAACTATTTTGTTGCAAATACGTATATTTGGCTGACTCAAACTACTTTTTTCTTTGAGATTAACATCTTTTTTGATTAAAATATGAACTATTACATGTTTCCCTTAGAAGTCATCAGCTCTTTGGGTTAAAAATCAAACTATAGTTTCAACTGTTATACTTTTTATGCTTTTTTACTTTTCTCTATACTTTGTACTGGTAACTCACTACGATAAGTTAAACGTGAAAAATGCATTTTTTGCAGAAAATTAATCTTTTCAGTTGAAAATTCATCCTTGTAGATTAAAATGCAACAATTAATTTCAAAATGTAAATATTGTCTTGAAATATCAACTCTTCAGGTTAAAACGTCAACCACATTCGTCTCCTTTATCTTGAAAATTCATCTATTTCGGCATAAAATTCAAATATTTTGACGAAAATCAACTTCTTTGCTGATAATACAAACATTTTAGTGAAATTTCATCTTTGTTGTTTGAGAATTGAACTAGTTAGTTGAAAATGAAATTGCTTTTCGATAAAGTTCAATATTTTTTATTTTAAATTCGACAACTTTTTCAAAATGTTTCTTTGCACGTGGAAAATTTAATCATTCACTTAAAAATACCACTACCTTATTTTAATTAATTATTACTATTTATTTAAAAAGACAAAAGAATCAGGAAAGTCGAAAAAGTTAAAAAATACAACATAAAAATGCATGTAAGAGGTCATCATCATACAAACAAGAAAGAACCTACAGAACTTTGTTTTTTTTTTTGCTTTGTAACAGTGACCGAGTGCGGAGCGAATTTACAGACGAAAAGAATCGCTTACCCTTACGTATGCTTTGCCTTGTCAAATAGCTCGGACTATGACCGGAAATCCAAGCGAAATAAGTCCCGGCTAGATTCGGCTATACACTAGCGACGATCGTTCGGGTAACTTCGGGACAGCCGCTGAACACTGTCCTTTACGTATGTTCTGTTCTTCTATTTGGAGGCCTTGCTCGAGCTCACCGATGAAGGTATCGTCCGCAAGTGACTTTGTGTTCTGCTATCCTTGTAATTGTGACTTTCCGCGACTACTAAAAAATCGCAAGTCCCTTTCCTGACAGACATTGTTTAAAAAAACGAGTTTAAAAAGAAATGTTTTTTTAACAAAATAATTCAAGATATCTTCTAATGACAGTACGAAGTACCTATCACGCCTGGATATCAATCCGAGCTACACTCCAACACAATTTTATGATTATAGCTCTTTTCCAGATGTGGTTAACAGAAAAAAGTTACACACACACACACACACGGACATCTTTCCAAAGGGACGAATTATATCTAAATATGTGAAAAAAGTATATTCGAAAATTTAGGTCATTCCAAACCCCCTCTATGAGGAAGCGATAATGAATTGAATAATCGTAAATTGAGTAATCAATTAATTAAGTACTCCGATGTGCAATTATCTGAACTCCTGGGACCTGCATTTGTCCTTCGCTAAAGACCAAAGAAAATCGACCACCGACAATGAATACTGTTACAATCTTTAAAATTGCGCAAAACATGGATGCATGAAATTTTTATTAGCTGATAAAATTTGAAAATTATATAATTGGAAAAAATGGGAAAAAAGTACTAGGTAAATCGGCCAATATTCTCAATATTGAAGGTAATCTTAAATAAAATCGAGAATAAAATGCAAAATTACCAAAACTCACAACAGAAATTGAATGAGTTGACCGATTTTTTTCTATCTTTTCTTGATCGTCTCGTAATTATGTAATGAACCTAATGCAGCATATAAAAATTCAGTTTATGCATATCCTATCATAAAAGATAGGTTGCGATTATATCTCGAAAACTAAAGCCGATTCTCTCTTCACCTATTGGTTGGATTTAAATTCGCCGCCTATGCTTTAGAATCGACATTAGAATCGAGAAGTGCGGTCTAGAATAATTTTTCGGTTAAGAACAGAGCTGCGTATTATGAGCCACGGCATGAGCACTATTCATGTGCACATTGATGATTGATTAATTATAGCTGACGATATGTGGGGGGAGGTGGCTCCAGTTTAAAAAGGGAAACCCAGCTAGATGATGGTGGCTAAGAATTTGCGGCGTTGTGCCGGCTATGTACGTTCCCCGGTTCCCCCCTTATCAATTGAGGGTGACACCACGAGTCACTCACGGCTGAGTCTACACGGAGAGAAAAATGTAGGCATTAGCGCGTGAACATTTGTCACGCATTAATTCTAAAAGTGAGAGCAAAATTTCCAAGAGCCTCCACGGACTTTCTCGGCGAGTCTCCTTGCGAACATTTAGTGGTGCGAACGTGTCAACAGGCAGAAGGCGTGGTCTAAAAGCAAATCGCAAGGAGTCTCACCGAGAAAGTCCGTGGAAGCTCTTGGAAATAAAACAAGAGACGCCTGCGATATGCGCCTGTTGAATAGTCCATGCGTTAGCGCCTTGAACTCTCTTGAGCTAAACCCCGGATTTTTTTCTCCGTGTATGAGTTCTTACTTCTTACGTCTTATGGTTGATTCCCGAGTGATTCGTTTGGTGGTGGTGAATGCTAGGGATACAATTCGAGTCCGGAGTTTGCATTGTACAATTTTGACTGACTCTTAATCAATTTAAATTTAATTAAATTTCAAGTTTTTGTAAAATATTGTTTCAGTCTACAATGTTTTGATTTTTATCCATTACGTGTCAAACTTAAAAACAATTATTATTTAATTAGTAGTAATAATAGTATCTTCATATAAAATGAGCAATTACAAAATGAAAATATGTAAAATTTGAATGTTACAATTTCAATTCTTTCATTTGAAAACAATTTCATTTGTAAATAACCTTAAGATATATTGAGAAGTTTTTAAAAAAATTAGTCTTTTGAGAAGTACGAAATATTTCATAATACTGAAAAGTGTTTATTATGATGCCTAAGAAAATTTATAATTAACACAATTATCAAAACATACTCTCGAAGATTCTATTAGCAGTAAAAAAATTTTATGAACATTTTTATTGATTTTATTAAATATGTACAAGTTATGAGAACATTTCTAAAATAATAAAAAATTTATAAATATTTCAAAAAGTCTAAAACAAAATGCAGATTTTTGAACATTTTGAAATTCAGTTGAAAACATTTTTATGAATTTTAAATGATCTTAAAATAATACGTTATTTTCATATTCCTCCAAAACAAATTTTCATCATTTTCTAATCTAAAAAAATTTTCAAATAATTCTTAAAAATATATTGAAAAGCAAAATTTGCATGCATAAATAACAATTGAATAATTATTGATTTGGAATTTGATAGTTTAAAATAAACATTTATTGAGAATAAAATTACAGTAAAAAGAATACAGAGAAGCGAAACGATTAAAGTTTCGTACACGAGAGTCACGGCGACCAGACAAGAATCTCAGAGCAGCAAGAAGCGGAAAAATAGTCGCAGCGTAATGATACAAGATAAAAAGTAGTTCGACACCACACACACAAATTCCATACTAATATAATAAATATGATGCTTAAATTAGTCGCAACCAAAGGAGACATTGATAATATATAAGACATTATTCTAACACTCCTCCTATCCATGTATACGAAGGTTGGAGAAAAACATTACTCCTTCAATCGTAACATTTTTATACACTTTACATGTTTATCCGCTGATAACTGTATCGTAAAAATGTCCGAAACATTTTTTTTTACTTGGGATGTAATTTACAATAATTTGTCGATTTTCTTGCGCTTCGCGAGAGAAATGAAACCGTATATCGATGTGCTTGCTTCGTTTGTGAAAAACACTATCTTTGCACAATTTAATCGCACTTTGATTGTCACAGTAAACAGTAGTTGGTCCATCGACGTACTTGCCGAAACTCATTTATTTTAACAATCTCCGCAAATAAATTAATTCTTTGGCGATATCCGAAAGCGCCATGTATTCAGCTTCCATCGTGGATAGAGCAACAGATTTTTGCTTCCTTTTTTCCCAGCTGATCGGTCCATTTGTAAAAATTACGACGTTTCCGGAGCATGATCTTCTATCATCCACATCGCCTGCCCAATCAGAGTCTACATAAGAAGTCATGTTTGAATTAGTCTTCTCGTAAGTTATCCCGTAATTCATTGTGCCTGAAAGATACCTTAAGATTCTTTTGGCTAAAGTCCAATGGATTTTTCCAGGATTGCTATTAAATCTACTCAACATGCTAGCTGCAAATGCTAAGTCTGGACGTGTGGCATTCGATAAATAAATTAATCCACCAATCAACTCTCTACAAGGAATATCTTTCATCTTATTCTGTTCCTCTGAAGAAGCTGGTTCTTGATCTTTTGATATTTTAAATCCTGATTCTAGAGGTGTTGTGACAGAGTTTGCAGATTCCATACCGAATTTTTTGATCAAATTTTTGATATAGAAGTTTTGCGATAATCGTATTTTCCCAGTAGCTCCTTCTCTCTCAACGTGGATTCCAAGAATGTCACGAACTTGACCCATGTCTTTCATTTTAAATTTTTCTTGCAGCTTAGCTTTGAGTTTTTTGAGTGCGTTGATATTTTTCGAGGCTAGCAACAGATCATCAACATAGACTGTTATTATCATAATCGATCCGTCTATTTTTCCGTTAAATACACATGGATCGGCATCGGTCTTTTTCATGCCGATACTTTCAAGGTAACCACTGAGTTTTTTATACCACTCGCGGCCTGTTTGTTTTAGACCGTACAATGGTTTGTTTAGCTTGCAGACTTTTTCTTCTTGACCAGCTGCAACAAACATGCTTGGTTGTTCCATGTATATTTCGTTGAACAAATCTCCTTGTACGTATGCTCTAACGACGTCCATCTGATGTACGTGCATTTCTTCCTCGACACATCCTGCAAGGAAGCTTCTAATTGTTCCATACCTTACTACCGGAGCAAATATTTCCTTGAAGTCTATACCTTGTCTTTGCTCGCAACCTCGAGCAACAATTCTGGCTTTATAGCGATCTACAGATCCATCTAAATTTGTTTTGATTCGAAATACCCAGCGACTCGTGATGACAGACTTGTCCACAGGTCTGTCAACTAAATTCCATGTGTTGTTTTCTAACAAAGATTCAAATTCGGATTGCTTGGCCTTGATCCAAATATCTTTGTCAGAACGATTCATGACTTCATCTAACGTCATTGGATCTCCGATAGATGCAGCTTCAGCTGAGCTTGCCAATTCATTAAAGATTTTTCGAGGTCGGCCCTTTTTTCCGTCACGTTCGAGTTTGGGTCTTCCAGGCCCACGTCTTGGAAACTGATCTGGAGTCAAGAATTGCTCAGGGGGTTTGTTGATGGTGACCTCTTCTTCCTTCTCGTTAGCTGCTTTCTCGTCCTTGTCATCATTTCTTTTCAATAGTGAACTCTGCACAGGAGACTGTTTTGCTTCAAAATCTGTGGGGGTTACAAAACTGATAGGGTTGTCAAATACTTCAGAATCGAGAGGTAGCAAAGCAACATCGTTTACGTCGCAATTGTAATTATTGGTTTCCAAGTTTAAATTTTCTACAAATCTAACATCGCGACTTTTTATTATGGTTTTTGTACCACGCTCCCATAAACGATAAGCCTTTGATTTGTTCGAGTAACCTACCATCACATATTCATTTCCTCTAGGTTGCAATTTTTCCAATCCCGGGCGTTTTTGCAACACAATCCACTCCACATTTCGAACGGTGTTTTCCCGTCTAACGCTTTCGCAGGGCTTCGATTTCGAATAAAAGCTGCTGCAATAATTGCTTCAGCCCATAGGCTTGATGGCAAACCCGATTGTAGTAACATTCAACGCGCCATTTCGACTGATGTGCGATTAGCACGTTCTGCGACTCCGTTTTGCTGCGGGGTATATTCAACGCTTAATTGTCTAGCAATACCATTTTCTTCAGTGAATTTCACAAAATCATGCGACACATACTCTTTCGCATTGTCAGAACGAAGACTGACTATTTTAAGATTCGTTTCTCTTTCAACACGAAGCATGTATTTTTTAAACGCGTCAAACACTTCACCGCGACTTTTCAGCATTATAACCTCGACAAGTCGGGCCTTGTCATTGATAAATGTTACGAAATATTTTGCGCCGCCTAAGGATTGAACACGAAAAGGACCACAAATGTCAGAATGGATCAGACCTAACCTTTCTTTCGCACGCGTTGTCGTAGATTTATAAGGCAATGCATGCATTTTAGCTTCATTACAAACATCGCAATTTTTTATTTCGCTTTTAGAGCTAAACTTAAGTCCTTCGACCATACCTGTGTCTAGTAGTTTCTTCAAATCGATGAGATTCAGATGGCCATACCTCTGATGCCATTTCAAAAATGCGTCGTGGTCTTTTTCCTCAGCTTGCATCGCAGACGAAGTCTCAGCTGTGTGCACGATGTAGAGATTCCCTCGCCTTTTCGCAGAAAAGGCTACAGTGCCGTCATTTCTTAAAACTTCACCTTTGTCACAGTCAAACAACACTTCATAACCAAAATCAGTTATCTTGGCTACAGAAAGTAGATCATTTTTTAAATCGGGAACACAAAGTACATTCGACAATTTTACATTATTCGCGGCACCGTCAACCTGTAAAGCAACTTTTCCGAGGCCGATCGACGTCATTTTTTGATCAGCTGTTGTTTCGACGACATATTCCTTGTCACCGTCGATAGTATAAAACAGTTCCGGATTATTGCACATGTGTGACGTAGCGCCACTGTCAAGACACCATTCCCTGGTAGAAAAAACCGTTAGAACCCGGATAGAACCCGTTTAGAACGAGGATACCTATGTGGGAATATACGGGAGCCTATGCGGATTCTGCTTCTGGGTTCTAAACGGGTTTTAGTCGGGTCGTACTCGGCCTCAAGAAGGGCTCTAAGGAATTTTATACGGGTTTTAGGATTGCAAAAAAAGTTTGCCAAACGGGTCATACTCGGGCACAAGTAGGGCTCTAAGGAATTTTATACGGGTTTTGAATGTGCAAAAAAGATTGGTCTGTCGGGTTCTATACGGGTTTTAGTCGGGACGTACTCGGCCTCAAGAAGGGTTCTAAGGAATTTTATATGGGTTTTAGACGTGCAAAAAAAGTTCATCTAACGGACTCTACACGGGTTTTAGTCGGGTCGTACTCGGCCTCAAGAAGGGTTCTAAGGTATTTTATACGGGTTTTAAGCGTGCAAAAAAATATCGTCTAAAGGGTTCTAAACGGGGTTTAGTCGGGTCGTACTCGGCCTCAAGATGGGTTCTAAAGAATTTTATACGGGTTTTAGGCGTGCAAAAAAATGTGTCTGTCGGGTTCTATACGGGTTTTAGTCGGGTCGTACTCGACCTCAAAAAGGGTTCTAAGGTATTTTATACGGGTTTTAGGCGTGCAAAAAAAGTTCGTCTAACGGGTTCTACACGGGGTTTAGTCGGGTCGTACTCGCCTCAAAAAGGTTTCTAAGGAATTTTATACGGGCTTTAGGCGTGCAAAAAAAGTTCGTGTAACGGGTTCTACACGGGTCTTAGTCGGGTCATACTCGGCCTCTAGGAGGGTTCTAAGAGGGTCAAACAATTATATGTCTACCTGATTCTAAAAGGATATCAAACGTGCTTTAAATGGGTTCTAAGCGGGTTCAGCAAAAGTTTGCCTACAGGTGTGTCAGGCTGTCGGCAGAAATGCTGTCAGTGTTGCATGAGTTGAATGGTAAGTGATATTATTCCGTATGTTTTCGACTTTAGGTATGTAGGTAGAGAAGAATTTACTATTTTAGTGAGGTATTATTAATAAGAATAATATAAAATATTGGAAAAAACATTTTAATGATTTATTTTTTTCAAATGAACACAGGAATAATAATGTATTTTTTTATACATTATTTTTTTAATTATGTAATCATTTTTTGTTTTAAGAATAAAGATACTTTCTATAGCATGCGAAATACTGTTTTAAAATTATATTTGTTATAAATATTAGTTAATAAATATTTTTCAATATTTTTTAAACGTAAAACAATGTAGTTTTAGAATACGACTCATAGAAAGCAAAAAAATACGACTCCTTACAACTTATCTGTAACTTCCTCATCTTTACTCTGTTCATCCTGATCGGCCAAAAATAACTGAAAAAACACATTTAAAATTATACGGTATTAAAACGTTTAAAAATATGTAAATATATTCTAAAATAAAATGATTAAAGTTACATCTGATATTTACTTACGTTCTCATCAGCATTTCCAGGAGATCCAAAGAGAGCATCCTCATCGTCGAAAAGGGGATGTGTTCCACTTGAATTGTCGTCATAATCATCTTGAGCTTCGTTTTCTAATTTACTGGAGTTCTGCTCAACAGTAGTGTCCAAACTATTATTAGATTTTTCAACGTTTTTTTGCGTTACTTCATCCCCAGAACTTTCATCTTCGACAATTTCTTTCGAGATAAATGCCTTTGTGTTTTTTTTTACAACACCACTAGTTCCTGGTTGCTGGTTCTCCAAATCTTTAACCTCCGAAATATCCTCTGGCGACGCAGTTGGTTCTTTACTTTTGCTCTTCTTTGTTTTTTTTCTATTTGGTCTCGGGGGCCGCCTTAGCTCTGTTATTTTTTTCCCTATGTACGTTGTTAAATTAGCCAGATTCTTATATTGATCCTGTTCGGAATATTTTTTCTGAATTAACCAATACTCGTATATTTCTGGAAAGAATGAAATCTTTGATATATTTGTTGTCAATCTTTAAACGCATATAATTCAATTATTTGACTGTAAAATAAAAATTACTGTTAAGTGCTGTCAACTTCTTCGTATCAAGGGCTGGTCTCGCAGGAATGTTCCTGTGCCTGTGAGCATTGCTCACGGTGCCAGTAACGCTTGATTGACGCAAGACTTCATTCGTAAAAATGGCCGTAGCCATTTTTGAGACGAAAGTGGCAGACGAGACACTACGGAAACGAGCGTAATCATACGTGTGTTTCTCGATCCAGATTCCTTCTCCAGCATGAATCTGTTTAAAATATTAATTGTATAAGATTATTACAAGTACCGTTTTTAAAGCACTTTACTAATAATAGTGTGCAGCTTTGAAAATGTAAATAGAAGAAGATCGGTAAGAAAGTAGTATTCTTTAATGAATTTATTCATGCCCGATTCAAAGATAACATAAAAAATTCAATAGAATCACCTTATTTACATTACGAAATCCTTTTTTAGATTGAAAAGTAAATTGTCCTGTTCAAATTTTCTTTTTACTACAAAATTTATCTGTTTGATTAAAAATTAATCATTACTTGGTTGAAAATGAATTTTCATTGCTTAAAATCCAACAAAGAGTTTTTTCTTGAAAAATCTAGTATTTGTTATAAAATTTTAATATTTAGTTGATAATTAATTTTTAATACTGAAAATTCAACTAATTTATATATATGGAATTAAAATTTAAGTATTTATACCTTTCGACTTGTGCGATCGATATAGCCTACGGGCAGTTCCTCGCCATTTCTTATCTTAAAATTTAAGTCTTCGTCAACTTTTTCTGCTGCATGTTGAATTACACCTCAAAATAAAAAATAGATATTGCAGTAACAATTTTTGTATCATAAATGAAGATACTTTTAAAAAAAGTTGTTTAGTTATACTTACTTTCAACCTTATCGGACCAAACTAATTGTTTCTTTTGATATTCCGCATTAAGAGCTCTGACAGCTCTATTCTCCGTTTCCAAAGCAATAATTTTTTGCTTCAATTGAATTTCACTATCAGTGACTTTTGTGACCTTCGTTAGGGCATCATCCTCTGCGGAAGAAGACAATTTTCTTTTTTTTGGTTCTGGCGATCGATTCTAAAACATTCAATAAATGTAAATGTAATCGACTTAATTAAATTGAAAATATTTGAAAACAAAACTTATTATATTAGAAAATTTCAAAAAGGAGTGCAAGCTAAATGGAAACTGAAAATTAAAATCAATATAATTTTCAGATATTGAAATCACTCACTGATTTTCTGGAAGAATTTTCTGTATTTTTTGCCTTATTCGTACAGCTTGATAAACTTGTCGACTCTCCCTATTTAAAAAACAATAAATGTTTATTTATTATTTTGAAATAAAATTGCGCACTTTATAAAAATAATAAACACAATTTTAATTAATATTTACAAACTAAAAACATGAGAAAAGGTTGAATATTATTTACCGGTTTTAAAAGTTTCACTTCTTGAATCTTTGGCTTCCCGGACTTACAATTTTGACCGTCCTTGCTAATAATTTCTTCTGAGTTTTTCAACATATCAGACTGATCCTGCAAAAGTGAATACGTATCAATTTAGCCGTTCTTTTATATTATAATTCAAAACTGTTTCTTGATAATGAACTCACTCTGGCGTTTAAACTTTTCAATTGTTGTGATACTATATGACATTTTTCCAGCTGTTTCCTTTTCTCTTTTTCACAATCCTGTAAAAAAAATTTTTTTCACACGAAAGGCTGTGTTGAGTAGCAGCTGTGTATATGTGTATATATTGAAATATTATAGATACTGACCTCGCCTATATGCAATTTCTTCTTGTCATTTGCTATTTCCACTAGCGAGGACTGTTGAGAAATGCTTTTGACCAAATTATATGGAGAAAACTTTACCCTGTGCTTTTTTCTCTGCTTCTCAATATCTTCTGGGGATTCTATAATATTATTATTTGATAAAAATATTATATCCCCAAGAGCTAAGTAATTTTGATACCTATTACGCGAATATTACTAAAATTATTCCAAAAAGAGAGAATTATCATTTCACGCAAAAAGGATTAAACTGAAACAATTTTTTGCTCTGTAGCCATACTTTTATTTATTTTTCAACACCCTTAAGAGCTTTTAATGGATCCATGTTCTAACCTCGAAATCCCAATTCTTAATTTTACTGAAGAAATATTAGGGGAAGTTGCCCGGTTGTGGGCACAGTTAGGTATTTTCTTTATAACTTTTGACCAAATGAATTTTATGCAGCAATATGCATATCAATAGAAAGCCAGAGACCTTAGATAACTACTAGTGATAGGATTGATTTGCTTTCGTTAAAAAAAAAATTCATTTTTATGGAGCACTCAATTTCGACCGAACAAATTTTTTTAACCGGGTGTGGGGACTGCTGAAAATAATATCATAAAAATGGGAAAACGTGAGGTCAAATGGCACTAAATAGAGGAAAAAAGGAAATTTATTCATTTTCAAAGCCTGTAGTGACACAAAGATTAACGAAAAATGACAAAAAAGCCTTCAGAGCAGCAAAAATGAATATAAGATGAAAAAAATAAATTATTGTCAGAATCGCAGTGTATGCAGGTGTAATAGTCGGTGTAAAATCCAACAAAAAACCATCTTCGACGTTCGAAATGTCGCCCAGCTGTTCGTCGACCTTCTTGAGGTAGCGCTGCGAGCTACTCCGAGGAACACCATAGGCTATGGCAGTCGGTTTCACGGGCTCATTGTCGATTTTTCACCGCTTAATGGCTTCGATGTATGCATTCCAATCAACTTTTGAAGTTGACATAGCTAAAAATACACAGAAAAATTCGGTGGAAACATTATTTTCAATTTCTTTGGTTTTTGTGACAATTAAATTTTTTTTTCCAATGAAGATGGAAAAAGGGTTCATGGGGGGCCTCCAGCTCCCCGTGAACCCTCCCCGACCAGGCTATGCCCTTGGACCCCTTCAGGAGAGGTTATTTTAACACTTACAACAATTTTGGACAGTTTTTTAGACAAAAATACGCGCTAAGTGACAAAAATAAGGTGCCCACAACTAGCAAAATGTTGGTGCCCACAACTGGAAAATGCAGAGCTGTCAAAAAATGACCAGAAAATTTTGCAGTGCGAACATTTTGATGAAATCGACATAAAATCACAAAATATATTGAATTCCCTTTATAAATATAGGATACTTACTTTTTTGCAACAATTCACTTCGGTTTATCGCACTTCAAACGCAAGAAAAAACTACATCACCGTCGATTTTTACGGACGAAAAGATGTAATCGACTGTAGCTACTACGCGAATGCGTCTGTTCACTTCGGTGTCAGCACTGAATCATCATGCCAACATGGCGCACAAATGACAATCGTCAGATCAGGTGTTTCGGCTCACTGTCAAAAGTTATGCAGGGGTGCCCACAACCGGGTGATGCCCACAACTAGGCAACAAACCAGTTTTGTTAGTGTTTCATTCTGCTGCGGTACTTATTACATTCTCATCATTTATGATTGAGAAAGTCTTAGAATTTTCTGAAATTTGACACTACAGTTTTTCAACGGATCTCCACGTTTTGTGACCCCCTGAAGCCGAAAATCAAGTTTTTGCAACGTCCACCTCTAAACTTGACAGTTTATGTGCCCCAAACTTATCTGTAAAGTACGTCTTCAAAGCACAGTGACGTCACCGTATATAATGTACGGTCATTATACACGCTGACGTCACATGTGTGCGTAAAGTATGCCCATTATATACAAGTGACAATCTTACACATTCTTCGCGAATCGGTGAGTTAAATCACAACCAGAGTTGAGTAAGCAATTAATTTGAGGTAAATTACATTATT
>CAKNXH010039299.1:0-11461 GCA_932178445.1 Andricus quercusramuli | reverse complement strand
CTCTACGTTCTCGCCTCCGCTATTTTCCGTGAAAATATTTGAAATTTATATGCATATATACGTTGAGGGGGGCCCTCTGATCAGGTTTCTCAAAAGAGGGGTAACAATTTCTCATTTTGAAATTTATATATATTTGTGATACTGGGTGTAGGAAGTGGCCTCCTCTATAATGAAGCTTATCATTACATTAATTATTAATTCATTAATTATTAATTTAATTATTAATTAATTAATTATTAATTTAAATTAATTATAATGAAGCTTCCTCTATAAGGAAGCGCGTTAGACGTTATACGTTCTCACCTCAAGCGGTGTTGCCACGCCTGGGAGGTAGGAAATTTTACCTGGCGTCCATGTCTCTCAGGTATCTATGAGATCTGACAATTAGGTCATAATCAGAGAATGAAGCTTATTCGAAATATCATTGGTTTAGAAGAAATTATTTTGAAAAATGTTATTTATTATAATATATCGCTTCATAGATCTCTCGAAAATTTGTTTTTGGCGCTAGTTATGATTTGTTTGCAGTGTTTTGAATGCAGATTGCTTTTGATACATGAAAATCTACTTCATACTGACAATTAGATGTAATAAAAAAAGTTGTTTAACATACTTTTTATTATTTTTAAAGATATTCTCTTTCAATAATGCTAGGAATTGTGGTTTTTTCTAAAATTTGCAACTTTTTGTCCACTTTTCACTTGAAATGAGTTAATATTCATTTTAGTTCAGGAAAAATAATTGTTTTAACAAGCTGCTATTGTTATTAGCTATCTTCTCTTAGATAAGTGGTAGAAAGATGCTGTTTTTTCTGAAATTTTTAACTATTTTTCTATTTTCCACCTGTAGTGACCTAATGATTATTTGAGTTAAGCAAATAAAATTATACGAACAAATTATTGTTGTTCATAACTATCTTCATCTATAGTAATGCCAGATAGTTGCAGTTTTCTTCTGAAATTCTTAACTTTTTGTCCACATCAAACTTAGTGAGGTGAGAGAACTAGGTCATTAAATGACTTGTAAAAGTTTCGTTTTGCATTAAAACAATAAGTTTATTGCAAAACTTAAAAGAAAAATTTGGAATTGCAAATATTTTAATATTGGCCCGGAAGGAAGAGAGGCGGGGGGGGGGGTCCTTCCTCGGAGAAAATAAATCTCGTCGGTGACAATATATAATCGAGGGTAGTCAACATTTTTTCATTTCTCGAATTCTCATACACATCGCCCGGCCATTTGTTCGGATCCACACAAAAAAATTAATTTTTTCGGTTTAGAAAAAAATGATATTCAGAGGTGTCGCAAGCCCATGCAGTTTAACACGTATTTCCCATCAGGGAAAAAGATGTTTTTGTACATTTCATTTAGAATCGTCAATATTAGCTGAATCGAGTTGAAACTCAAAACTTCTCTTTACAAATAGCCATAGAATACGAGTCAAATATATCATTTATCAAATATCGCCCCCCTAAGTCTGTTTTATAGGGTCCCAAAAAAACCATATGTGAAAAAATGGTTCTTGCGAGCTTTTAGCGCTAATTATGATTTTTTGGGGTTTTTCAAAAATGCTAGAAAATTGCAGTTTGTATTTAATTTTTCACTTTGTGTTCAATTTTCAACTGAAGCCAGTTGAATAATAAGATAAGTGCTGAAAATGTTGTTCCAGATACTGCACATTTCAATTTTTGTCTCTCGATAAATTCTGATAAAGGGCATCACAGGTTTTGAAAGTTCAAATACACCGATCTTTAAAATAAAATTTTCGTTAAATTTGTGAAATACGTGTCGTCTAAAATCCTTTGAAAAAAAACATATTTCTGTTTTTTTTTCTAATTTTTGAATTCGTAGAATCGCAATAAATCAACTTAAAATTAAATATTGAATACTTAAAATCCAACTCAAAGAAAGAAAGAATTTCAAAATTAGAAGCCTTGAATGGTGCAATTCGCAAAATTGGAAGTATAGCGATCTTCTTTTGCATTATATTTCAAAATTTCCAACGTGATAATATTTCAAACCTTTAGTTGAAGATTTTCACGAATGAATCATTTCAAATATATTTGATTAGAAGATTTAAAGAATGAATTAAGATTCTGAATGACTGGTTAAAATTTCAATTATTTATATTCAAAATGTTAAAAATTATGGCTTGCTTAAAATCCAAACAGATAAAAATTGTTTGATATGAAATTGAGACCTCAGTAAATGAATAAATTTTTGCAATCCTGACTGGTTAACATTTTAGGGTTCTAAATTTTCATGTTGAACGCTGAACTTTCCATTCTTCTCTTTCAGAAGTATAATTTTGCAATTATATTGAAATGATGAAATTGAGAAAAGTACAATTGTCAATTGAAAAAATGATAATTCTTAGACGATTTTAATTTACTTCAAATTATTCAAAATTCAAAGGGGAAGAGTATAAAAACGTTTTAATATCGCAATTATAGGTATTTAAAAATTGGTCCAGTTCTTAATGAAGTTGAGATTCGCTTAATTTTCAACACTTTGAATGAGAATTGTTTTTATTTTTAATATTGCGTACTTAAAAGTTCTTTATTTCCATCATTTTTTTTTAGAATTATTCAATTGTAAAAGTTTATGGTTGAAAATTTTTCCAGCTTGTACTAGCAATTTAAAGTCTTGAAATTCCAGAAGCTTTGACTTTGAACAATTCAATTTAGTTTTTCACTTTTTAATTGTAGAATTGTAATCAGTTTTAATTTCAAATTGATGAAATTCTAAAGTTATCAATTTTAAATTATTAGAATTTGAACGCTTCGAATTATAAGTAATACAACTCGAATTTAGTTGAATTTTATATGATCAAATTTTCAAAATTTTAATCTGAAATTATTCAATTTTGAACAGTTTTGAATTGTCCTGTTTTCGAAATTTCAATCTGAAATGTTTTGATTTCGAGATTCTCAAATTAAAAATAAAATGTTTTGAATATTAACGCTTTGAAGCAGTACTGATATAACAAAAACTCTTTTCTAATGTAAATGTCCACTGTTAAAATTTTTCTTCCAAAATTTTCGTATTTTGAGAGTACCTGATGAAAAAATTTTCAGTTTGAAGTTATTCAATTTCAAACTCTTTTACTAAGAAGTGAGACGAGTGAAATTCTCTTCTATTACATTAGAAGTATTGTGATTTTGTCCACATTTTGCCTAGGTAATCTAAAATTGTTCGATTTGGAACGTTTTTAATTCAGAATCATTAAATATATACCTTTTCGAATTTCAAACGCTGTCAATTTCAAATTATTAAATATTGTTTCAACAATTTGTTAACATCTGATATTTGAAAAAAATTTATCAACTTATTTTCAAATTTTTCATTTTATTAATGTTATGAAATAAAGATCCAGACATTTACAGCTAGTTCATAAAAAATGTAATTTACATGTTTCGGATTTCTGTCACAATTGTCAGTATTGGCCACTTTTTTTCAGCGATGATACTATTTTGACAAAAATGCTACAAATGTCACTAATTTTCCAAGTTCCCTCTTAAAATATATTTAAATATTTTCGCTGATTGGTTAAAATAACATGTCCAACATCTCAAGTATATAAATATAAGAATAGTCCCAACGGATGATATAACACAAATTCATTCATAATACTTGTAATTCATCTATTCTTTATTTCCATATCAGGCCTCGGGTTATAAGACATTTTCGATTTTCTTTTCGAAAACAGATTTGTCAAAATTGCACCATTTCAATTTGTAACAATTATTGGCTGAACATTTTAAAGTTAAAAACGAAGGAAATAAAATAATTTCAAATTCGAATATTGAAAAATGGGCAAATGTACATTTCAATCGTACTGTTGCAAATTTGTATACTTTCCAAATAGAAGCCTAAATTATTCTCGATATATTTCAGCTTCAATATTGCTTAAAAATTCATTGTATCATATTGAAAGAGCGTTCAAAACAGCAATTTGATGAAAATGTAATTTTCTTCATTACTAAATATATATCATCCATTATTCAGTTTTATAGTATACAATGAAATAAATAAAAATTGGAACTGATATCTGAATATTTAACTATGAAACGATGATCTAAAAATATTAGGAGGTTAAACCTAGGTATTAAAATTTAGAAATTCAATTTTAGATTTAATTTTAACCCGATCAGGTTATCGCTTTTTTTTGGCACCTCCTCAGGTTATCGTGGGTCGTTTCAGACCCAAGGCATGTTAAAACGCTCAATTATCAATAAAAATATCTCGTAAAATTCCTGTACACTCTTGAACACTTCTACTTCAAGGGAACTTTATGAAGATTGCAATAAAATTTGCACAAATATTTTATTTTTAGTGATAAACACACCCAACTTCCAAAAATGCAGACATGTACTAAAAAATGCATAACTTTTGAACGAATTGAGATATTTGAATTTTTCAAATAGCATTGTAAAGTTCAAAGAGCGTATTTTTACAGAAAAAATCACGAACTCGATGAAAACAAAAAAAATTCTTAAGCTTGTGGTGTCAATAAGCGCTTTTTTCGAAAGAGGAAATTTGAAGTTTCAAGAAATAACTCGTTATATGTGCGGGTCTGCACGAAAAGGGTCCTCATGGTCGGTATGGAGTAACGTATAGAGACAAATACTCAGATAAATTCCCCGCATTTTAGGCTCAAAATAAACCTCCTAAGTTGAAAAATGAGTCACTGGAGCATTTTTGAAGTTGGGACTTCAAAAAACCGTTTTTTGAGAAAAACGCATCTAAACTAGGCGAGTGCCATAAGCACTTATGTTATATTTTGTCTTTGAACATGAGATATGCCTACTTTGGGTTACTATCTGGATACGAGTATAGTCCCAAATTCACTTTAGGTTCCAGTATCATCCCCAACTCAAACTCAAAAATGATCATTTTGACCTCAACTTAGAAAAACGCGAATATCTTCCAAACTAGAACAAGCCATGAGGACACTTTTCATGCGGACGCCCACATATTTCAAAGTATACAAATTTTATTTTTGTAGGAAATTAAACATATCCATGCTGAAAAAAAAAATATGTTCACGCCTTGAATTCCATCATCTTAGAATTACTCGTTGACTCGTTCCGTATGTGGACAAAGAATTCTTGAGAATTCAGTGGATGTACCCTGCGCCATGCTATAAGAGATGAAAAATCAATATTTGACTCAAAAAAAGAAGAATTTTTCGACAATACTCATAAACTTCATGAAAATTCCAAAACTTACATTAACGCTCAAAACGAGTTTGCACTGAAGTTAAATTTATCGTGGGTCGTTTCAGACCCAGCGCGAACTTCATCTGCTTACTGCGAAGGCGAGGCTGTCGCTGGGGAAACGCGATTCAGCAAAAAGGGTCCTCTAGTCCAGAGATTTTTTTAGGGTGTGGATAGGTATTATTGGGATACACGGATTCTGAGTAATGAGACAAAGTAAAAATGCCTTGGGTCTGAAACGACCCACGATAACCGAATCGGGTTAAATTTTGAATTTAAAAAAAAATTTAATTTAATTTAATTAATTAAATTTAAATTCGAATAATTAATTTTAAAAAATTTAAAAATTCAAAGTTTGAAACAGATTTTCCTTTTGGAACTCGATTCGAACAAAACAACAGGTACCCAATATCGCTGTCTTTTTTCCTTTTGTAACGTGAGATATTTCAGTTGCAGTTTATGGTGAGGGGGAAGGGTTCCGGCATGAAGGCGATATTGCCACCTCAGGTAGTGCACCTGTCTTTTCAAAAGTCTCTAAATTTGTGGTACACGATGGCGACGAAATAATACCTACCTTTTCAAATAATCTTCGATCTTACTGGAATCTGTGAGATCCGTCATAAATTCGAACCTATTCATTTCTATTTATTACTTTTTACGGTAAGCTCGGTAAATAATAAAATTCTTCTCCAATTTCCCAGTAGAGTGGGTCAAAAATAAATACTTTTGAAATTTGATATCGCTACAACGCGTAAAATAAGCTTATTGGGGTTTTGAAAAAGTATAATTGATTTTAAATCGATCCAAGTGCAGCTTGGTTACCCGTACTCGACAAAAAGGTTGACAATTTTTCTTGTTTGCAGAGTTTTGAACTTATCTTGAGGTTTGATTTTTTTTACGTATCTGAATTTCAGAAGAATCCTCTCAATTTTTTGCAGATTTGAATCAATCATTTCTCTTACAAATAATTCTCATTCACTTCGCCCCTGTTTTCGGAAAAATATTTAATGGGCTTGTGGGTAAAAGAATTTTTTTGGGTACTTGAAAACTTTCCAGTGACAAAAATGCACAAGGAAAAAAATCGCCAAGACCAAGGAATCGAAATTGTGAATACAACAAATTTTAAAATTTTGGATTTTGTATTCAATGAAATAATCTTCATAACTTGTGGATTAAACATTTTCCTCAGCACGTGTGAGATTTTTATATGTAAAAATATTGTATTTGGGCTTAGACATAAACTAGAAAAAAAATGCACAAGACCCATTATTCGAAATTAGAATTACAGTAATTTATTTTTTATTTAATCACTGGGCCTTGTCGACTTTTTCTAGAGTATTTCCATGCTTGAAAATTCTAGACATGCTCAAGAAAATCATAAAATCACGAGTGAAGGCTATATATTCTATCAAAGAGCAAATTCCAAATTTTGGAAAACCACTGTAATTGTAATATAATATAATATAATTGTATATATATTATTTTATATTATATTATTATATATTATAATATACAATTGTAATAAAATTGTGAAATACATAAATGAATGCCACAAAATTCGAATAAATACGAATTTTATAAGTTTTTGTGACATAGTGTAATATAATGCAAATGATTAATAATGAAATTATTTTTGCTTCCTCATAGAGGAAGCTTTGTAATGGTGACATTTTAAAAAAAATTTTAATTCATTTAATTAAACCCTCCCTAATTTAAAAATGTCTAATACAACATTCTAAACAATTGTCCGGATGTGTGCGTGTGGATGTGTGGATGTGTGTGTGTGGATGTGTGGATGTCACGCTTTTTTGTGAACACGACAACTAGAAAACGGTTGCAGATAAATTGATGAAATTTGGAGAGCTTATTTTCCTCACTAATATTTTGAAACTGACCGAAGGATTTCTCAAAATATTTATTGCATTTTTTTCTAGCACTCAATAATATTTTAAAAATCGGTTTTTTATAGTAAAACTTTTTTCATTCGCATAATTCAAAGTTGATGCAAGAATATAAAAGATTCCTTGGTTCGGTACGAATCGAATGACCTATAATATTGATACATTTTATTGAAGAGTATAGTTTTGAAAATCATACAATAGTCTTTTCTCAATGGATAAAAGAAGAAACAACATTCTGCAAAACCTTCGGTATTTTCGCTCAGGGGTGATTAACAAAATGTTAATTTGTTTATAATCAATAATTTTGCCGCATCACGACGTTTGGCAAATTTGATACAGGATAGAGACTGAGTTTATAATTACCCACTCAAGTTTGCAAAATGTTTTGAATGTTCGTGGAGCAATAGGCGGAAAATTTTGCAATTTAATTTTTTTAAATAAATTGCCAACCCAATCACGTTTTGAAAAATTTTAGATTATGTTCAAAATATGAGAAAAAAATATACAATTTTTTTTAAGATCTTCGGAATTTTTGTTAATTGAGTAGCTATTTTCACTGGTCTATTTGGCGACTTCTTCCTAGTACATTTTTGTCACTGGAAAATTCTCAAGTACCCGGAAAAATTCTTTTCCCATTTTGAACCCCGTTAACAAATCTTATGAAAACTGAGGTGAATTAGTTAGGAATTATTTCTCAGAAAAATGATTGACTGAAATCCCAGAAAAAATGAGAAGATTTTTCTGACCTTCAGATATGTAAAACAAAATTGAAACTCAAGAAAATGTAAAAACTCTGTAAACAAGAAATTTTTTAGAACTTTTTTTCGAGGTCAGGTAACCAAGCTGGCATATCAATTGATTCTAAATTAATTATACTTTTTCAGGATCTCAATACGCTACTTTTCACGCCATTGGAGTTTGCCACAGATATGGACTTGAAACTTATGTAAAATCTCACATTATTCTTACTCTTGAGTTTTTGAAATTACATTTCGAAATAAAAAAAAATGATATAATATATTTACGTGACAAATAACTTGAAGAAAAGTGATAATTAAAGTATTTTACACACATCCTAATTCATTTGAAGAAAATCGAGAAGTATCTTCTTTCTAACCCAAAAAGTGACTACATGTAAATAATATTTTGTTTTGAAATCAAAATAATCCATTAAAATTCGATAGTTTGATGGAATACGGAGTGAATTGGAAAGATTCTAATTTTTGACTTATTACCATGAATGACATATCGTTGAAATCGCCAAAAAACGTAGAATTCAAATATAATATTAATAAATTAATGATTTGAAATTTTTCTTTAGATCATGTTCCGTATTCCACTCTTCATTAGTAGAAAGGACCCCCCGCTAGGAAGGGTCCGAGAAAGATATCTCAGAAGAGAAACAGGTATAGAAAAGACTAGGTGATGAGGTGGGTGTACCTGAGCTATTGAAACTGGACATTATAAATAGTGCTACTACACTAATATAATTGCGGAGTTTTCGAACAATAAAATTAATCTCTTGTCAATTTAAGAAACAAAATTATTTTAAAGATTTATGGTCTTCTTATATTATTGGGTTATTATGAACGTATTTTTTATTTGCTTTTCCAACTTTATTTTTATTCCAAATATTGGACGATTCTCCAGTTATTCTAATTTTAAAGGCCTCAATTTATAATTTGTTCTATTTTGAATACATTCTTAAATTGACTATGGGAAAAAATATTTTAAAAAACAAAGCCTTAGAGAAAAATTTCAATTCCAATGTAAAGGGTGACCGGGTAATTTTGAAAGCTTATACTTTGGAAAAATGTTCATTTCAGGTCTTGATTTGTGAGCGTACATTTCCAGTTTAAAGAATTTGGAAATTTCAGTTCTCAATAATCAAAGAATAATTAATAATTGAAGGCATTTAGAATTAGGATTTTTGATTAGAAAAGTTTTCAGGGTGGCCTCCATTTTTATAGTTTCTGTCTTCTGGCTTTCTCTCGTTTCTCCGGCTTAAAACTAGAGTTATGTTCTGGTTTGGAAAAAAAATGCTCTCTTTGTGTAATCCACACTTTTTTACACATGAAGAAATACAGTTGTCGATGAGCATCAGCAAACTTTGTGCAAGAAATCTATTGGCTTTTAAAGATATAATAAGTACAGATATCAATTTCAGTTATTTTCATCTTTATTTATTTTGATTTTACACAATACAATTTTTAATTCTTCAACTTCAAATCGTTTGATATTAAACATTTTCTTTAGAACTATTATTTATTTTAGAAGTTTTCCAAGAGAATATTTTCCAAATTGAAATTGTTAATTTATCTGAATCTCAACAACAAATCGGACAATTTTGGATTCCATTGAAAATAATTCTGCCTGGACAAAAAATAATGTGAAACATAGATGCTATAATATGATGCCAATGTTTGAAATTGCTTGATTTTAATCTTCTTAGATAGATTTTTGTACTAAAAAATTTCAAAATAGTGTCATAAAATTTGTAATGGGGGGAGGGGGATCAAGAATAGGAAAAAGTATGCTTACGTAATACTTGAACGGCCTCTTATGTCTATTCCGAATTAAAAATGGTCTAATCCGGAATAAAAAAGGATGCATGTTTCAAATACATATCTACAGGCACACAGCAAAGGTACGCTAAGCAAAAAATGACCTGATTGTTCAACCAATGCTTAGAAAAAAAGTCGCATGGTGATATTTTCGAAAGGAGAATTCTTCAATATGACAATTACTTTGTTTATAACAATTGCAAAATCATACAAAATAATTTAATTGTTTGAAAATTATTCAAAGAAAAAAACCGCATCTAGATATTTTTGAGACGAATCTAGAGGTTTTTTCAGTTTTCCGACACGACTCTCACTTTCTTCTGAATTATTCACATTAGTTTCCAATCCATATCTACAAGCACACAGCAAATGTAACCTAAGCAACAAATGCGTCAATTGTTTAACAAATGGTTAGAAAAAATAAAACAAAAAAGCCACATCGAGATACTTTCGGAAGGACTTTTTCAATCCTACAATTACTTTTCTTTATAACAATTGCAGAACTATAAATAAAAATGTTTAAAATTGTTGAAAGAAAAAAAAAAAAAGAAAAAAACATCTAGATATTTTGGAGGCGAATCTAGAGGTGTTTCAATTCCATGTCCATGGGCAAACTTCAATGTCGTTACTTTTCAGCAAATTGAAACTTTATTCAGCCCTAACGTTCCAAAGTGTCACATAGGAGTGAGTTCGCAAAGGTTTTGTAACGCGTTACACAGTTCAGATAGAAAAATTAAATTTTAATCCTTATCGATACATTAAGTACAAATATTATCGTCACAAAAAATTGAGTAGTTGCATTTTAGGCCAGAAGGTTGAATTTTCATGCCAAAAAGACAAAGTTTTAACCAACAAGATTATTTTTAGCCAAAAGAGATGAATTTTTACCCACGAAAAATTACTTTTCTAATAGACAAGATGAATTTTAAAACTAAAAGAAGAAATTTTCAACGAAATACATGAATTTTCAACTAAAAAGGGTAAGTTTTCAAATAAAAATAGGAGGGTTAAATTTTATAATAACAATTTAAAAAAAAATCAAATTACTACTAAATGGTTGAAATTTTAATTTAAAATAATTAATTTCGAACAGAAAATGAAATCTTTTAACTCTCATTAAAAAACAACAACTAATTTACAATAAAAAAGAAGAATTATAACCATTTGCATCCAGTAGAAAATGAAGATTTTTTGACGAAATAGTGGAATCCTCAAACAAAATGATGAATTTTCAAGAAGAAGAATTTCCAACAAAATACTTACGTTTGCAAAAAAAAAAGTTCAATTTTAACAAAAAATATAACTTTTCAACATAAAAGTCAATTGACGACCAAATAGCAGAATTTTTAACTGATAAAGAAATACATTTTCAACCAAAAGTGGATTAATTAATTTTGCAGATAAAAAAATTAATTTTCAACCAAATAGTTACATTTTGAAATAAATAGTTAAATTTTCAACCAAAAATGGAGATTTTGAGAAAAAAGTTAATTTACGACCAAATGAATAAATTTTTAACTTATCAGCGATACATTTACAACCAAAAGTGGAGTGAAACTTTTTAGATAAAAAAATTATTCTTCCACAAAAAAAAAAGAATTTCCAAAAAAATAGTTATTTTGAAAAAAGTAGTTCCATTCTGAACGAAAAATAATAATTCTCTACGAAAAAGTTAATTTACGACGAAATGATTGAATTTTTAAAGAAAGATAAATTCTCAACGAAAAAAAATAGAATAATTAAGTTTTCAGTTAAAGAAACAAATTTTAAACGAAAAAAA
>CAKNXH010039289.1:0-11096 GCA_932178445.1 Andricus quercusramuli | reverse complement strand
TTTTTTTTTTCTTCAAAGTAGTTTTAAAAGAAAGCTGAGATTTTTTCCTATGAGACCTCCAATTTTCAGAGTGGCAAATTAATTCGTCTTTGAGTAATACAAGATGCCGTGATAGGGCGTGTCGCGCTATTTCCCCTAGTGCGCTCAAGCCGAGGATCTTTGTGAAACGCTTAGGAGCCACTTTTTAAAGTTAAGTAATATTATATGGTAATATTTTGTGCCTTCCTGTTCGATTTTTTGGCGATAGTTTCAACAGTTGTTTTCTTTGCAGGCCTCTTTTGTGGTTTCTGTTTTTTGCCATTCGAGAAGATGTCGTAATTCTCAGAGGAAGAAAACTTCTTGAGTTGAAGTTTTCCATCTTGAGTGGGAATGAAAGCGTGGTACTGTAATGTACCTGGTATCGTGACAGCTTTGTCAAATCTGGCTTTCAGTAACTCGGTAGCTAAGGCATGATTTTCTTTGCTGCTGAAAAAAATTTCGGTTTCCTTACAGTTACTCTTTGCCCACTGAAACAAAGCATGGGGAGTGAGTATGTGATGTTTCGGAGAACATTGTAAGCTTGATCGTGCTGCTTGTCTCTTTATATTCGCTCCAATACCATCACATGCACCCTTACCGCGAGATGTACCATGGAAGTGCCATTCAGCTTGGATACCAAAATCTTCTTCATGGGCTTGGAGATTAATAAAGCTACTCTTATTTTTAAAATGTTGCCCTGCACCATCAGTGAAATAGTAGATTTTCTTTGGCCTGAAATGAGTTTTCAAGTAATCTACTATTATCTTCTGATACTCGTGAACAGCCACCGTGTCATGAGCTAAGTTATCAGATATGATTGCCATACTTACGTGCTTGAGCTCTCCATCTGTTTTATAATAAATCACGACAGTGAATATTGTAGCTTGGTCGTTATTCCAGTGGAATGATTGCGCTGCATTCTGAATTATGAAGGCGTAATTCTCAGCGAAATCGAAGCAAATCAAAAACTCCCCAGGCAATAAATTTTCCTTCAGGTTTTTGAAAAAAGATGAATGCTCCTTTGAAATGAAGTGATGAGTTTTTAATTTCAACAGCCTTTCACAGAAATCATCTACGAATTCATCAGTATCCATTACTAGAGTCTTTAGAGTACATCTGTCGGTCTGTAGCCAAATTTCAAACCTCACTTCATTAATGCAATGTTCATCAAAAGCTTTTGTGATGTTATCTTTTAAGTTTGCAGTACCTGGACAGTTTTCATACTCTCCTAAATGACAGGAACTTGAAGAGTCAGGACATACAATAGCATCCAGGCAGTCGTGATAATTTGTGAGCACCATGTCAGTATCCTTTGTTAAATGTTGAATATTTATTTCATTCAACATCAACTTGACATTCTCATGATGCACGCAAACGCACACATTACGTGTGCCACTACTTCCTGCTAGAACACAATGACGAGGTCTGAGTTTTGTGAATTTCGAAATACTGATCTTCAGGCCTACGTGTTCTGACGTGAATTGAGCATATAACTCGTTGAGGTTACACAGTAGTAACCTTTTCTGAACATGTGAACGAGTTCCATCATCATTCTTGATCGACATAAAGTCTTTCATCTCTGGCATCATTCGACTTATGTCATCGCGTTCATAAAATGTTTTTACTATAGTTTCAGTTTCAGGTGTCAATGCTCTTCCTCTTTTTGGATTCGGAAGCGTCAGAATTCCATACTCCGCAACTAATTTTTTGACGTTCCTTGCTTTTCGCTCTGATGTATTGAACACCTGCATAAATTTTCTTCGTCCCAAAGATTTTGGGGCAAGCGAAAGAAGTTGAAATTGTTCTTCAAGATCTTTAGAGGCATTGAATTTTTCGATGATTTGACCAAGTACTTCAACACCAGCTTCATGATATTTGTTTTCACACTGCAACTTGGTGTCTAAGACATCTAAATCTTCTTCGCTGTCATAGAGCTGATCTTCATCATCGTCAGAAATCATTCCATGGTCCTCAGTATCTACCTGATCTCTACCAGAAGGCTCTGCAACATTTCCAGAGTTCAAGGATGATATTCCCGTTGAGTTGATGAGTTGGTATCTACATGAACTGCAAATTGGAGCTCCTTCTGGTAATGTAGGGAATTTCGAACGCAAGTCCTGAGAAACACAACGGAGTTTAAGCTTAGTTGATTTATGCCGCACTTTTTGAAAAGGATTAATACATCTACTCTTCCAAATTTTAATCACTTTTTCAGAGGGCATCGTGCAAAAAGTATTTTTTTCAAATTCGAAGAGAATCTTAGATAAGAATAACCAAAGACGATATTTCCAGAAATACAATTTTAGGAATAATAGATAATGGAGAATAAGAATGGGGAAAAAAAGAATAAAATAAATTTAAGTACAAACCTGCTTTGATAAACTCAATTTCAGATAAAATCTGCGAGTAAAATACGAATATTAAATTCAAGTATCTTATACTGTTAAAAATTATCTTCTCTTGTGAGAATCACAACCATCTACTGGATGACAGCCATCTAGTGGCAGTAGTAGAAAGTGAAAAATGCGCGGGTAAATTCAAAAGATGTATATTCTCACTTATAATTTATAAAGCATATTCCCAATCAATTTTACACTGCCCGTAATGCAGGCCTTGTTAATTCATCCTGGCAATGCAGAGATCAGTTATTCTAGTAGCATATAATATTACTTAAGTTAAAAAACTGACACTAAAGCGTTGCACAAAGATCCTCGGCGTGAGCGCACTAGGGGAAATCGCGCGCCACTCACCCTATCACGGCATCTTGTTTACGAATCGTTCTATTACTCAAAGACGAATTAATTTGCCACTCTGAAAATTGGAGGTCTCATAGGAAAAAATCTCAGCTTTCTTTTAAAACTATTTTGAAGAAAAAAAAAGGTGCCGCAATTTGAAAAAAGTCAAATTTATTTTTGATTTTCGAAAATTCGGGTCAAATTTTGACTTTTTTTGAAAATCTTTATCACAACCAGAAAGTTTGTGAAAAAATCTATCGAAAATACTGGAGGTGAAATTTTGTTTCAGGCAACAGGACAAAAGTTACAAACGTTTGAAAGTAAGGCTTTGCTTGAAAACCCTATAAATTGTACCCCCTCCACTTTGATAAATAATCATCAAAATAAATTAATTTTTGGTGTGAGGAGTACTATCTCATAGGACTACAATTAGGCCAATTTTTAGCCCGATCGGACAACTTTCATTTTTGAGGTGGGTACACTTCAGAAATTATGCCCCATAGTTTTATTCGCTTAATGTAAATTTTTATTCAACAACAATCTTAAACTGGTTTTAATAGATCACATTTATTATAAAAAAAAATCTTGACCTAGATTTATAAAAGTATTCGCTAATATATTACATATTTTTGACGCAATTTCTTAATAATTGCTTGACACACAAGGCTTTGTAGTGAATGGCCACTGTTAATAAAAAATTGCAGCTCATGCACAAGATCCTTTGCATCCGTATGAAGCAATATACAACGTTCAAGATAGGATAGCTCCTCCTCATCCTCATTATCATCCTCATCACTCTCCTCCTCCTCTTCCTCGTCCTCCTCATTATCATCATCATTACCCTCCTCCTCCTCCTCATTACCGTCCTCATTACCCTCCTCCTCCTCTTCATCCTCCTCATCCTCATTATCATCTATCTCCTCTTCAAAAATTTTCTCATAATTTACATTGTCTTCTTTACTCTCTTCACTATACATCCCATGCTTTCCAGTAACATCCTCCTTCTTGTCTTTCGCCGCATGTTGATCCATATGTTCATCATCTGTCTTCATAACTTTTACATTGTGCTCCAATTTTTTGCTTGAAGCGTCTTGATTGAGAGTCTCAAAACTTAAATTCTTGTTCACATTGAAAGCTGAATCATATCTACGTCTTATTCCGGTACATATTTGGTTTCGTACCTTTGGACATGTCAACTTCATTCTTTCTGGTATTAAATTTTCTTTGAGAAATATCATGAGACAATTCGAGGGGAACAAATTCATAGCTTTCAGATTGATCATAGCTATTCATGTGGGAAGAGATATTCTGTACTTTCTTGCATGAGCACATCTGATGTCTCTTCAAGTTATCTACTCGTGAAAAAACTTTTGAACAATTTTTGCAAGTAGAAGCCATCTTAAGACTGTGCAGAGGTTAACTGACAATTATGTCCGAACACGTCAATGCTCACTTCAATACTGACGTTATATTCATCTGAACTCTCTTAATATATGATTTGAGTCTCCCACAATTCTTCAATGATGGAAACTATTTCATTACTGTGACTTAGATTGCCTGCTGCTTGTGATGCCAACAGTAAACGAAGACGATGAACTAGCTCATTTGGATCATCCCAATAAACGTATTCTGGTATTGAGTCTTTCCTCACCATCATGAGGTTAGGTAGTAAACTCCTTGATCGTTTTTTCTGCTTTAATGAACTTCCAGTTGTTGATAATCGTTTATGTGGAAAAAGTGTTACTATAACATTTTTATATTTTGCAGTATTGTTTGAGCGGATAGGTGAAGTAGGACTATAATTCTTCTTGTGTGCATTTGTAGCTATAAGAATTTCTTCATAATTCTTTAGATCATCAGGGCTTATATAAATTTCATCAGGATTTTGCTTGAATAAAAGTTCCAATACACCAGTGGTTTTCATATAAAGTCTTTTACCAACCTTGATATATTCGCCACCAAAGCTAATAAGTGTATCACCAATCATGAGTGTAACATCACTAAGTTTTCGTACTCCATAAACCATATCCAAATATTTTTTCCTATTTTTATTTAATAGTCCAATAAATTTATTTGTCAACTTGTCACGATTATCAATAGGTTCAACATTTTCTTCAATCATTGTTTTATCATGTTCCTGATCATAGCTTTTAAAGTGGTGTCACTATAGGTTCAAAAGTCTCTCTCAAAATACTTTTGGTAGCTTCTTTACCCAACCTGAACGTACGATGTTTACGTCGAATTTCATCACTAGCTTTCGCTATTTGAGTCAGCATACCTCGTTCCTTTCGAAACATGTTGATGCGTTGGTGTCTCAGACTATATTGACCTAGTCACAATAAAGGAGTCTTATTTATAGGAGAAGGATGAGTATGGAGAGGAGGAGGGTAATGATGATAATGAGGAGGATGAGGAAGAGGATAATGAAGAGAAGGAGGGTAATGATGATGATAATGAGGAGGATGAGGAGCTCGGTACATGAGAAAGCTATAAATACAGCGCTTACACAGACTTCTAGTCAGTCGCAAACTGACCTTCATAGAGTGAGGAATGCTTGTACACAGCCAGAAACGTCGAGGTCGAGGTTTGATTAATACTATTATTAACAAATTACCCTTCGAATTACATGTACCAGGATACCAGTACTGTGGACCTGGTATTAAGTTAGCTATACGTTTAGAACGAGATGATCCAGGTATAAACCCACTGGACGCTGCTTGTAAGGAGCACGATATTGCTTATTCGAAAAATCGAGAGAATATTGAAGCGAGAAACGTTGCAGATAGGATACTAGCCGACAAAACGTGGCAACGTGTTGTTTCTCAAAACTCTAATATTGGTGAAAAAGCAGCTGCACTGGCTATAACCAATATCATGAAAGTTAAATCAAAACTCGGTATGGGGTTAAGGAAGAATAAGAGGAAGAGTAAAAAGGTTTTTAAGAAACGGATAGCTTTGAGAAAAATTGTGGATGCTGCTAAACATTCACGGTGTGCCTTAACCAACTTTTAATGCAAGGTCATATCACATCCAATTTTTTTGCTGGATTCGATTTAGGGGCTCAAAAATAGTGTGCAAAAAAACTTTTGGCCAAATCCCCCGAGCCGTTTTTGAAAAAAGTGTTTTTTATGGTTAAAAATCAAAATTTTCAAAAAAATGTGCTACATTTCCAATTTTTTCACTTTATTCAACGAAATATGGTAACTAAATATAATATCAGTCCATATCAATACTGAAACAAAAAATAATTTATTTTTACGTATGTCGGACATTGTATTCTTGTACAGCTTTTAGTAAATTACATGGGTAATGAGGGTGTTTGCTCGAAACTTTATATTTAGCCCAGGTTGTTTTAAAATCCGAATGGACAGATTCCATGACTTGTTCACTGTAAAATCCAAGGCCTTTTTCCACTTCACGACAAAAATCAGGGACAAAAAAAACCACGTGAACTTTAGGTGTAATTGAAATTTCCAAATCACAGTAACTTCGCTTAAACTCAGACATACAATCTACGTATTTCGGGTGTAATGTTGAAGAAAAACAAGAACCAACAACGGATTGAAAAGCCTTAAAGTACCTTACATATTTTAAACAGCAAATACTACATATTCCACGCAATAAGTCGATTTCTTCAAACAGCATTTTGAAAGAATTACCTGCGAACGCTGGACTTCCATGTACAAACTCGCGAGTAACATTACACATCCTACCCCATTGGAGACTGTCATCTTCGAATTCCGTCAGCATGTGTTTATAAATTTTGTTCACAACCCCGAGCATCAGATGTAGTCCTGGTGGTGGGATTATTTCTAATATTTCTGTGGTCACTCTTAGAATTGAAGGATTTAAAAGGGGCAATAGCAACTGATTTAAAACTTGTCAACGTGTGGACGGGCATCATGTCACACGCAAGCAGGTTTCCTTGCACTTGGTGCACTGCATCAAAAGATTAATTAAAAGCGTGTGGGGAATACAGAACTGTTGGAAATTGTAAGGAGAATTTTTTTGCGTGGCAGGACAGAGGAAGTACAACATCATCTGCAAAGAAGTATGGAAATGTACAAATACTCTTATTAAATATTCTCAGAAAACGCTAACACGGAAATATTAGAGATAATTCCACCATCAAAAATACATCTGACGCTCGGGGTTGTGAATGGAATGTATAAACACCTGCTCACGGAGTTCGGAGATGACAGTCTCCAATGGGCTAGGATGTGTAATGTTACTCGCGAGTTTGTACCTGGGAGTCCAGCGTTCGCAGGTAATTCTTGAAAAATGCTATTTGAAAAAGTCGACTTATTGGGTGTAATATGTAGCACTGGTTGTTTAGAATATGTAAGGTGCTTTAAGGCTTTTCAATCCGTCGGTGATTCTTCTGTTTCTTCATCATTACACCTGAAATACGTAGATTGTATATCTGAGTTTAAGCAAAGTTACTGTGATTTGAAAATTTTAGTTACACCTAAAGTTCATGCGATTTTTTTTTTCATGTCCCTGATTTTTGTCGTGAAGTGGAAAAAGGCCTTGGATTTTACAGTGAACAAGCCATGGAATTTTTCCATTCGGATTTTAAAACGACCTGGGCTAAATATTAAGTTTCGAGCAAACACCCTCATTACCCATGTAACTTACCAAAAGCTGTACAAGAATACAATGTCCGACATACGTAAAAATAAATTATTTTTTGTTTCAGTATTGTTATGGACTGATATTATATTTAGTTACCATATTTCGTTAAATAAAGTGAAAAAATTGGAAATGCAGCACATTTTTTTGAAAATTTTGATTTTTAACCATAAAAAACACTTTTTTCAAAAACGGCTCGGGGGATTTGGCCAAAAAATTTTTTGCACACTATTTTTGAGCCCCTAAATCGAATCCAGCAAAAAAATTGGATGTGATATGACCTTGCATTAAAAGTTGGTTCAGGCACACCGTGCATTCCATGTCTCCTAGTAATGATGCTCAAGTTGTCATTAAAACTGCTGTGGAGGCTGCTCGAAAAGCTATCAAAAGAGCTGGTGGTAGAAGTCAAGTGAGAGCACCTGGTATTCTACCTATACCCTGAAAAGTTGGCGGTATTTTACCACTGATTCCAATATTCGCAGGACTCAGTGCACTTGGAGCACTTGCTTTTGGATCAGCTGGTGTTGCAAAAGCTGTAAATGATTCCAATGCAGCTAAACAACAACTTCAAGAGACTGCGCGTCATAACAAGACGATGGAGGAAATAGCTCTTGGAAAAGGGCTACACTTGAAACCCTATCGACAAGGATTGGGTCTTCATATCAAACCATGTCCTCAAGGCCGTGGTATTAAAGCTAAAAAACGTGCATCTAAAAAACGTTTATTCAAGAAAAAAAACTTACAGTGAAGCTACCACATCGTGCATTAACTGACTTTGATCTACTCAATTATGATAAGACTCTAAAGATTCCATATTTTCGAGGAGTCTTCATGCGAAATGAATTACCTGCTAGAGGACCTCAGCGAAAGGAGTCGGCCATAGTTAACCTTGACGATAAAGATGGTCCAGGTACACATTGGGTAGCATTTAAAAAGAATGGTTATGAAACATTATACTTTGACAGTTTTGGTAACCTTAAACCACCCTCTGAACTTGTCAATTATCTAGGTGTTGGTAGCTTTATGAAATATAATCATGATAGGTATCAAGACTATAATACATTTGAGTGTGGACATTTATGTCTTAAATTCCTATGCGAACAGCTTAATGTAAACAGCAAATATAGTCTATATAAGTGTAAGTAATTGCTTGCGGGCAATCAGTATAGAGAAAGACACCATCATGGATGAATCGTTCACTCTGACTATTTCAGGCAACTCATCTGTGCCTGAGGCAGAATATTTTCCACCAATAGAACCCTCACCAAATAAAAAGTATGCTCTTGGTCTAGTCGAGCTACTGACACTTAACTCAATTCCGAACGTTGAAGTTGAAGGGAATAAGTTTTATATTGGTAATCAGGTGGTTACCATACCTCCCTGCAAGTTATGAAATCGAAGATTCTAAGAAATATATACAGAGAAGAGGAGGAAGAGGAGGAGGAGGTTGATGATGATGATAATGAGGAGGAGGAAGAGGAGGAGGAGGGTAATGAGGAGGATAATGATGATAATGAGGACGAGGAGGGTAATGATGATTATAATGAGGAGGAGGAGGGTGATGATGATGATAATGAGGATGAAGAGGAGGAGGAGCTATCCTATCTTGAACGTTGTATATTGCTTCATACGGATCCAAACGATTTTGTGCAGGAGCTGAAATTTTTTATTAACAGTGGCCATTCACTACAAAGCCTTGTGTGTCAAGCAATTATTAAGAAATTGCGTCAAAAACATGTAATATATTAGTGAATACTTTTATGAATCTAGGTCAAGATTTTTTTTTTATAATAAATGTGATCTATTAAAACCAGTTTAAGGTTGTTGTTGAATAAAAATTTATATTCAGCGAATAAAACTATGTGTATTTATTCCGTATTCCCTATCCTGCTAGAATAAGTCAATAAATTAATTAGTTTATTATTTAATTATTCAATTGGTTAATTATTTTTATTTAAAATTGGTTTTTTTCTTGGTTCAATTATTTGTTACCTGAATTAATTACTTTTATTTTGGTTAAATTATTTTCAACTTAATTTAATTAGTTTTATCTTGGTTTCACTAGTTATAAGTTTTAAGTAACCCTAATTAGTAACTTCCGATTATGGTAGAAACTTCATACTGCGCATGCGCAAATGACCATGCACTGAGCGATAAGACAGATGCGTAGGTCCATCAAGCTAGCACCTCCACAATCGAAATTCCCAAATTTTTCGGTATCAGAATTTTGGGCTCTTTTTGGGCTTTTTTTGGGCTGTATTGCCGATTTTTGGGCTCCACTACTTTTTTTGAAAATTCAAATTTTGTGTGGAGGTGCTGGCTTGAATCAAGCCAGCACCTCCACTACATAAAAATTTGAAAAAATTGAAAATCAAAGACGACAGAATTTTGGGCTTTTTTTGGGCTCTTGAACGCGCCAAAAACCAATTTCCAAAAACAAACCCTAGCAGAAATAAAACTACCCCCTACATAAAAAAAGAAACTAGGAAGAAATTAAATGCACCACAATTTCTGGCTTATTTTAGGCTCTCAAATTCACAGAAAAAAAAATCAAAAAACCACCCCCTATGAGCAAAAAACCACCCCCTTGTCAAAAATTACATCTGAAAAAAAATAAAGTGTGTCATTATTTTTGTCTTATGTTGGGCTCTCGAATGCACCAAACAAAATTTTCAAAAACCACCCCCAAGTACACAAAACATCCCCAAAATCAAAAATCAAACATGGAAAACACGAAACAAAGCTGTGTTGAGTTTTTGAGAAGCCCAAAAATCAGAGAATCTATTCACACTGTGAAATTCTAAAAAGGATCATTTTTTGAGAAAGTCATATCTGCTGGGTGCCAAGGGGGTTGATTTTCACGCTAAGGGTTGGAGCCTAAAAATCAGTGTTGGTATTTTTGAGGAGCCCAAAAATCAGAGAGTCTATTCACACTGTGAAATTCTAAAAAAGATCATTTTTTGAGAAAGTCATTTCTGCTAGGTGCCAAGGGGGTTGATTTTCACGCTAAGGGTTGGAGCCCAAAAATCAGTGCTGGTATTTTTGAGGAGCCCAAAAATCAGAAACTCTATTCACACTGTGAGATTCTAAAAAGGATCATTTTTTGAGAAAGTCATATCTGCTTGGTTCCAAGGGGGTTGATTTTCACGGTAAAGGTTGGAGCCCAAAAATCAGTGTTGGTATTTTTGAGGAGCCCAAAAATCAGAGACTCTATCCACACTGTGAAATTCTAAAAACGATCATTTTTTGAGAAATTCATATCTGCTGAGTGCCAAGGGGGTTTATTTTCACGCTATGGGTTGGAGCCCAAAAATCAGTGTTGGTATTTTTGAGGAGCCCAAAAATCAGAAACTCTATTTACAATGTGCAATTCTAAAAAAGATCATTTTTTGAGAAATTCATATCTGCTGGGTGCCAAGGGGGTTGATTTTCACGCTAAGGGTTGGAGCCTAAAAATCAGTGTTGGTATTTTTGAGGAGCCCAAAAATCAGAGACTCTACTCACACTGTGAAATTCTAAAGAACATCATTTTTTGAGAAAGTCATATCTGCTGGGTGCCAAGGGGGTTGATTTTCACGCTAAGGGTTGGAGCCCAAGAATCAGTGTTGGTACTTTTGAGGAACCCAAAAATCAGAGACACTATTCACAATGTGCAAATCTAAAAAAGATCATTTTTTGAGAAAGTCATATCTGCTTGGTTCCAAGGGGGTT
>CAKNXH010039277.1:0-12378 GCA_932178445.1 Andricus quercusramuli | reverse complement strand
AACATAATCCATCATACTGGCTATTTGTTGCAAATATTTGTTTATAACAAATAGCTTGACATAACAACAAATTTTTTTTCTTTCACTGACCCTTGCGCATCAAACCTGAGGCCTGATGCCACTAAAAAAAATTTTTACAGAAAATTAAAAAAAAGAATGTTGTAAATCAACATTTTTTTCGATGTTTGCAGTCCTATATGAATTAAAAAAAAAAATTAAAAAATCGGCCTCGACATGTTTCTTAAGAATTTAATGCTGAATTTGTTGAAAAAAAAAAGTTGAAAATCGATGAAGAATTGCGAGCTACAGATTATTTTGAACATCGTTTTTCCATTTGGCCCCACTGTGCGTCCGCAGCAACCAGGGTAACGAGCTTATAGCCCTGGTTGCGGTGCAGGCAGGGGCGTATCAGCCTAATGGCCCCTGGCCCACACACGCGGGAACCCATTTTCCAATTTTTTATTTATTCAACACCAGTGGGAGAAGACATAAAGATTATAAAAAGAAGTAGATTCTGAAGATTTTAAATATTTCGATGGTTCGAAATATTTCAAAGATTTTCAAGTATTTCAAAGATTTTAAATATTTCGCAGAGGTTCAACAGATTTTAAAACATTTCACAGATTTGCATAATCTTTTTTTTATGTTTGCTAAAAAATAAAGTAGTATTTTCATATATAATCCAGCAAAAGTACTCATTCACTGTTATGATTTCCAAAGACTATGAAGACTCAAACATTTCTGTTACGATGTTCTTGTTTAAAATTATCTATACAGTTTTGATAGTTTTAGGGTACACTGTTAGAAAAATCTGTATGAGATTTAATATACATGTGTGTAAAGCAAATATGCATTACCGCTACTGAAATGTAACATACATGGGTGTAGTGAATTTAATATACGTGTGTATTAAATTTAATATACAGGTCGGTGTAGCAGTATGCACGAAAACTCAAAGTGCTTTAATTTCTTCAAATCTTGTCAAATATTCGCAATTAAATTAATAATCTAGAATTCGTCGACTGGATTGTTATTTATAATGAAAGTGCGACGTACGGGTGGACATCATTCCAAAATCCAGTCTAAATAGTAGAAATGTAATGCTAGTACAGTTGATTGTAGGTTAGGTCTGTTATTTGTTTGCTTAATTGATCTTTTCGACTCAAAATCTAGTCATATTTTTGAATAACTGGAGGAAGGTATCATGTTTTATTATTTAGAGTCGAAAATTCTTATTGAAATTATTTTGAATTTGTGTAAAATGGAATTATCTGATTTTCTTGTAAGTGATTAACATGAATGTATATGAAATTTAATATACACGCTCTTAATGGCGATTTCATATGATTGATATATTAATTTTAATACACATGGGTATATTAAATTTCATATTATTTTTAACAGTGTACCTTCTCACGGACCATGGATTTTGAATGAATCGTGGAATTAATATTTTACATAGGATTCATTTCTATTCACCTTGTTGGCTTATGGCAAATCTGATTGATCGAGAACCTAGATTGAAACCCTATGTGAGATATTAATTCAATGGATAATTCAAAATCGAGGTTCGTAGAAAGGCCCCCTTAAAATATATGCAAGAATATAAACAACAAATCTAATATTGAATTTTTGAAATGTTTTGAAATCTTAATGAAATCTAGGAAACCCATCAAATCCTTTGAATATATAAAAAATATAAAGAAATCTTAAAGATATTTGTATATCGTTTGAAGTCTTTATGGAATTGTTGAGAAAATTTGAAATCTTTGAGAGTTTTTTGACATCTTTGGGAATTTTTCTTAAAGATTTGAAAGTTTTTTGAAATATTAAAAACCTTAATGAAATCATTGGAGTATTTTGAAACCCTTGTGAATTTTATCCAAACAAATCTTTTGAAATTTTCGAAATGTTTTGAAATCTTTACGAAATCATGGAAACGTATAAAATCCTTTGAATATACAAAAAATATAGAAAAATCTTAAAAATATTTGTATAATGTTTGAAGTCTTTATGAAATCATTAAAGAAATTTGAAATCTTTGAGAGTTTTTTGATATCCTGGGGAATTTTTCTGAAATATTTGAAATTTTTTTGAAATATTAAAAATCTTCATGAATCTTTGTGAAATCTTTGAAGCATTTAAAAATTTGTTGATACATTTAAAAAATCCTTATCGGAATCTTTCAAAATCTTTGAAACCTCTGTGAAACTTCTAAAACCTTTGAAACATTTCAAAATCGTTATAATATTTCAAACAATCTAAATCATTTAAAATCTCAAAAATATTCGTGAAATTTTTTTTAAATTCATATAAAATATCTCAGAAATTTTGAAATCTTTGTGTTTTTTCTAAATCGTAAAATATCTTTGTGAAATCTTTAAAATGTTTCGAAATCTTTTAAACCTTTTAAAATTATTGAAATCTTAGTAAATTCCCATGAAACAATTCAATTTTCTACAAGTAAAGTGGTGTTTCCGTCTTGAATGCATTTTTACGGACAAGAAATCTTTAAAATCTTCGGAATCTACTTCTTTTTATAATCTTGATGTCTTCTCCCACTGGTGTTGAATAAATAAAAAATTGGAAAATGGGTTCCCGCGTGTGTGGGCCAGGGGCCATTAGGCTAATACGCCCCTGCCTGCACCGCAACCAGGGCTATAAGCTCGTTACCCTGGTTGCTGCGGACGCGGCAATCAGCTGGTACCAAGTATGTATTAGCTCAACCCATGTAATATCAGATGATCCCGCGTCCGCGTCCAGGATATGAGCTTATAACCTGGACGCTGCGCGTCCGCCCATGTCTCGTATAAGCTTATCATGAGACATGGCCGTCGTCATCACCGCGGCCACCCTCACCAATTTCAATATGTTTTAGAGTTTAACAATTTTTTAAAAGATATTGTAATAAGCTTAAATTCTTCAATCTAGGATCTTTGTCGTACAAACTTTATAATTTTATAATTGAGGGATATTGAAATACACAAGGGAATCTGCTTGAATTTTTATTTTTTTTCTTATTGGAATATTTGTTTCAAAAATTTATAAATGTTTACGCATACATAGAGAAATGTGGTAAAAGACAAAAAAAGAAGAAATGTAGAAATAAAACTATTCATAAAAATACAATAAATCTATTTTTTTACAATCCTGCACCTAAAACTATTTACAAAATATCACAAAAATCTAAATGAATATTTATTTTTATTTTATTTCTTTAAAAATATGCTTGAAAAGACAACTCTTCCTTTTCTTGCACGCAAGTTCATCTGAAATTTTTTCTATTATTTTGATATCGTCATAACCATCATCAGCAACAAATTCGCTCGTCAGATCTATTACAACTGTGCGTTTTGTCGCACAGAAAGATGGTCGAAATTGTTCCAATTTATATTCTGTTCCATCTGTGACTGCCATTAATAGACTTCGTGCAGCATTTTGTTTGACTAAATCTTCATCTTTCCCAGTACTAATAATTACGTACATTTGATACTGGAATTGGACTCAAATATGATAATCATTTTTAGAATCTAAAGCAACTGCTAGTTTATATTCTAGAGGAGGTTCTCCTTTTTGTTGAAGAAATTTACATAGAAGAGTTATGTAAGATTCATGCGACATGCTGGAGAAGGTTTTAGAGTTGGATAGAGTAGTTAATTGTACTACGAGCTTCCTAAAGTCGTGAATGAGGATATAGAGTAGCGTCTGTAGTGAGTGGGATGGCTTCTTCTTTACCTGTAGTTGAATCAAGATATCGGGTGATATTTGATGTTGTGTTCTGCGTTTCTATGTACGCCTAGGGAGCCGATGCTGTAGGCGCCTGTGTGTCTATGTTATTGTGTCCGTCGGCAGGTGGTCGCTTTCCTAGATGTAACAATAAATAAGTAACGGAGTCCCAAAAAGCTCCTAAGAGATATAGTGACCAGCCGAATATTTTATGTAGAGTATAACCGTGAATTAATGTATCGGCAATTAATTTAATTCCTCTGAATATTATTATTATTCCTATTAATCCTGCACTAGCTGTTCCAAAGTTTGTAAAAATAGTCCAGAATTTTCCCCATGCAGATTGGGCGATCCTATCGATTGTATCTTCGTCTAGAAGGTTGAATACTGAGATGCCCTGATTATTTGTGGGTTGTGATCTCTTAATTTGTCTAGATCGGCTTGCGAATATATGCCACTTGTGGCCAGAGATGAAGGGTTTGTATATTCCCATGTAGGCTGTGTTTTAGGCATCATAACATTAGGTGTTGGTCCTTCAATAGGACTGGGTAACATTTTAAACCATTTCTCACCAAAGAAATACATTGATGGAACAAATGTGTTACAACTTATTTGAGTACCTGTATTTGAAATAATATGGGTCCGTGGAGTTAGAAAGAATGTTCGATTTCCTTTGAATACAGGAAGTTGCATATAGCATTCTTTGGTTTCACGAAAAACGACTTCGGCTTGAACACATTGAACTATATGGACTACTTCTCCGGCTACTACTGCCATATAACCTGGGCCTTTCATTAAATGATAAGCGAATTCGTCAGGTGCCTGAGTGGCTAAAATTAGTGAATTTCTGAATACTTGCTGTTCGAGTTTGCATTTTTCCGTTAAAACATCCCGATAGAGTTGTTTTACCTCTGTACGAAGGTGTCTTTCAACGTGAACAAATTTGGAATTGACATATTGTAAAAATATCCATGTTTTTTACTGCGATTTTTTGATTTTCAAAAATAGATAGGCCTTGATTATTTTCATAGATTAATAGCTTTGGGTGTTCAGTTCTCATTAGCAAGATATTGCATACAGGCATCAATGACTTGAATGCTAGTACGAATGTTATATCATCTGTTATTAGGGAATATAAAATTTCGTTTCTTGCAGTGTTGTCATAAGTTTTGTTTGCTAAACCGGAGTATAATAATTCGAATTTTTTGAAATTGCAAGTTTCAGTCGGTAATGGGTTCCAAAAGGTTTGGCCTCCTTCTACATCTATGCAAGTGGTGTCTGAGACTGTACATGCTACACCTAAACTTAAGTGAATCTTGTCATCATTTAAATAAATAGTAGCGTAATAATCCCGTAATGAAATTTTATAAGTTGCTTCGACAACAACGTAGTCCCAAGTGCCGAAAGGGTCTGAGAATGTAGTACCCGAATATTTTCCCCAGTTAGTAGTAGTACCTGCTATCATGAGGGTGTGCGAAAAAGAGTTGTTTGAACTTAAACCGAAAATTTGCTTTTGGTCTCCTACTGTTAATACTCCTGTTTTATGCATCAAGTCACATTGTTCACGTGATACTTCGTGTATATATTCTTTATATCCATTGGCTACTGACGCTACGTGAGAATGCATTCCACAATATTTTACTTCCCGTTTTACTTCTACCTTACATTGTATGACTTTTGTATTGCTGTAATCGGTTATTTGCAGTAATTGTATGTTTAACGAATCAATATTTAATTTGGGTGTAGGTATATCACATCCTCCTACCTCTAATAATGACACGGTTGTTATATTCAGTTGGTTCGGGCCACAATCGTATCCCGCGATGGCATGGATTGTTGTTGTATAATGTAAGTATGCAGTAAACAGAGCCAATAGGAAGCCTCGTAAATCAAATTCTGGAAAAAGGAGGTTCCAAGTTAGCGACTTGTTCTATTTATGGATACTTTTAATTATGTCATTATCGGTTTATTTTGAACGTGATTTATATTTATTTTTATTGATGATTTATTGTTATGCATAGTATATTCTGGAGTGATATTTTTGTTTAAAAGGAAGGAACTAGATACCTATTTTATCAGAGCTATAACGTCGGCCAGTAAAACATGACCTGATAGGCGTAAGGCGAGGATCAGATTTTTGTATGCGTGTGGTCCTCTTGTTTTAAGTGTTAACATAATATCTCTAATTGTGGATGGGTTGGCAAGATCCTTACTTCATTCAGAAATGTTGCAATCATCGTGATTAAAAATTCCAGTTTGAATTAAAAATGGCCAGAGAATAATCATGTCGACTGAATAGGCAAATACGTCAATAAGATCCTCGATTCGTTTGCGGTCAATTGGATCCATTTTCTGAAATAAATATTTTACTGCAGATATTTCAATACGTCCGCTAAAACTCCGTGATCCGACAGTTGAAGACTCAAGATCAATTTTTCGTAGGCATTCGGTCCTCTGGTTTTAATTTTGAGGATTATGTCCCTAGTTGTTTCTATACTTCTAAGATTTTGTGCCCATTTAGGAATATCACTGTCATTTCTTTCGAAAATTTCCGTATGAAATAAACATGGCCATAACATGAGCAGATCAATTTGATGCATAAAAACGACGATAAGAGAGTCTATACGCTGACAGTGGATGGCATCCATCTGAAATTGAAATGATAAGGGCTTGTTGTTTTATTATTAATGGTTTGACATTTTATGTGTGAACGTTTAAGTCTATTGACATGGACCACTGCAGGTTTGCCTTTTATGTCAATTTTCACGTTTCCCTTTCCTAATATTTCTAGGACTTCGTAAGGGCCTTTATATTGATCATCAAATTGTTTCTTAGGTTCTTTTCCAATTAATAAAGAGACGTTATCTCCAGTTTTGATTTCTAATGGATTAATTTTTCGATCATGATATATTTTTGACTTTTCTTTAGCCGCAATTAAATTTTGTCTCGCTTGAGTTCTCATTTCATATAATTTTGTTATAAAATTCGTTAGGTAATCGTCATAAGTTTGCAATTTTTCTTGCTTTGATAGTGGTTCATTTGATGGTTGTCGAGCTAATTTACCGAAAACTAATTCATAGGGCGTACATTTTGTACCTTCGTGGACACTTGTATTGTAAGAAAATATGGCTAATTCAAGCCAATCGTCCCATTCGGAATTTTTTGAAACAAATTGTTTGAGGTATTCAGCTAACACGTGATGTGATCTTTCACGAGACCCATTTGATTGTGGATGAAATGCTGTTGTTTTAAATTGCCTAATTCTAAAACGCTTTGCCATTCTTTTCATTAAATTACTTAAAAAATTTGAACCTTGGTCAGTCAAAACTGCTTTTGGGGAACCGTAAATGCATATAAATTTTTTAACAAAAATATCAGCTACTGTTGAAGCTTTCGCGTCTGGAATTGCTAAAGCTAAAGCATATTTTGTAAAATTATCTTGGATAGTTAAGATATTTACGTTGCCTGATGTTGTTTGTGGAAGTGGGCCAACTATGTCCATTGAAATTTTTTCGAATGCGGTTCCAGGCGTGTCCGTTATTATCATGGGATTTTTTGTCTTTACGCGAACTAATTTTTTAATTTGACATTGCAAACACTGTTGAATATATTTCTGAATATCAATTTTCATATTTTCCCAATAATAATTCTGACGAATTCGATGATAAGTTTTTGTAACACCTTTGTGACCTCCTAAAGCTGAAGAATGTGCTTCTTCAAGTAATTGAGTTCGCTGTTCTTTTGTTGGATAATGAACTATTCCTGTACATATTATAATTTTGGTAGAAGAATCCGAAAAAGTTGAAATTAGAATTTCCCGTATTTCTTTCCAACCTATGTGATTAACTTGTGAAGTTTTTGCGATACTAATAGTTCGTAAATTTAGTTTCACTGATATTGAATGCAGAGAAAGTATTGAAAGTTTAATACTGCTTGAAGTGTCTGACGAATTTTCTTTAGAATCAGCTTCAATAGGAAGGGCTAAATGATACTGCTGCCCTTTCTTTATTTCTTTAACAAGTCCTTTCTCAAGGTGGCTCAATTTAGGTAAAATACCACGTTTTGACAAAGCTCTTGATCCATTGTCACGTGGGGAAGCGTCAGTAGCAACAAAATAAGCGTAATTATCTTTACGCATCGTTAATTAATCACGACACTCAACAACATTTTGTTGTGTATGTGTTTGAGTATTCAAAGGAGGGGGTTCTGGGGTGGTTTACTTTCTTCTAATTTATCTTCATTTATCTCTTGAAAAAATTCAGGATTTTTCACGTTTGTTTCTTTTGGAAAATCTTCTGGTTCTGAAAGTTCTTGCATATTTTCTTCGTCAACAAAGTTTTCTTCATCTGAAAAATTTTGAAAATTTCCGTCTCTTAGGACCTCATCTTCGTTTCTTTTTATAAGTTTTGGAATTAAAAGTAATATTGTAAGATATAGAAGTTTCTGTATTGAACTATCAAAAGATTCATTTTGTATTTCATTCAGTGATTCCTCACTTATTAAATTATGAAGAATTTCAGGAGTTTTTTTCTTCAAAGATTCGCAATTAATTTTGATATTTTCTTCGGAATCTGAATTTTTATGATTCTCAAAGTTCAAGATCTCCATGGAATTTATAGGATTCTCTTCCTCAAATGTTGAGTTATTTCCCGAAATTATATTAATTCCTACGGTTTCATCATTTTCTAGAACGGAGTTTCTCGAAAGCGCATCTGCATTAACATTTGATTTTCCTGCTTTATAGATGACGTCATAATCATATTCGGCGAGCTTCAATCGCCATCTTGAAACTCGAGAATAAGGATCCTTAGAGTTTTTGAACCAAACAAGGGGCTTATGGTCTGTAACGAGGCTGCATTTTCGTCCGTACAAATAAGGGCGAAAATATATTACGGAGTAGACTATTGCTAATGCTTCTTTTTCATACGTGTCGTACTTACGTTCAGTATCGGTTAATGATCTTGAAACATAGGCAATTGGTTGGTCTTTACCTATTTTACCTTGCGAAAGTATTCCGCCTATGGCATAACCTGATGCATCTGTAGTTACATTGAAAGGTTTTGAAAAATCAGGTCGAATTAAAAGTGGTTCTTGGCACAATTTATCTTTTAGAATATTGAACGCTTGTTGCTGCTTCTCCGTCCAATTGAATGATATATCTTTTTTAAGGAGCTGATTGATTGGGGCTGCTATCTTGGCAAAATTTTCTATAAATCTACGGTAATATCCTGCTAAACCTAAACATTGTTTGATATGCTTTTGATTTTTAGGAGTTGGGAAGTCTTTTACTGCCATGATTTTCTTCGGATCAGGTCGAACTCCATCCTTATCTATTATATGTCCCAAATATCCTACTTCGTGTCGTAGAAATTCGCACTTGTCGGGTTGTAAATAAAGATTTGCATTTCGTAATCGGCTCATTAGTTCATTGAATTTTGATTCATGTTCTTCTAAAGTATTCGCGTAAATCACAATGTCATCTAGATAAACAAAAAGTTCTGTTCCTTGAAGTCCCGTTAGAACTAAATCCATTAGTCGTTGTAATGTTGCTGGTGCATTTTTCAAACCGAAAGGCATTCTGTCAAACTCGTAATGTCCATAAGGGGTTGAAAACGCAGTTTTGTGTGCATCTTTTGGATCCATTTTTATATGATGGAAACCCGTAGCTAAATCAAAAACAGAGAAATAGCGAGCAGATCCTAACTGGTCTAAAATGTCGTGAATGTTTGGTAAAGGATATGAATCACCAATTGTCTTTTCATTCAATTTTCTAAAAGCAAGTACCATTCGCCCTTTCTTTTTTCCTTGTGAGTCTTGCTTTTTTGGAACGATCCAAACTGGTGTATTGTAAGGTGATTGGGAGGGGTTTATTACATTGTTTTTCAATAATTCAACCACTTGGCGGATGATTTCTTCCTTATGAACTGGGGGAAATCGATATTGTCGCGAAAAAATAGGGCAATCATCTGTTGTTGGTATGGAGTGTTGGAGAATGTTTGAACGTTCTAAGTATTCTCCCGGAATGTGGAAGCAATCTGCATGTTTAGTAATTAATTTTTCAACGTGTTCATATTCTTCCATATTTAAATGATCTAACCGTAGTAGTTTTTTAATGATTTCTACTCTTTCTTCGCCTGTGATCTTGTAAAATTGGCAGAAATGGTTAGACTTTTCATCGGATTTCAAAAAACTATTTAATATTAAATTAGGCGAAGTTTCATCATTTTTTTTTTCTTAAAAATTAGATAGATTTGTTGAATTGATCAGTTCACATTGTTCGAAATCTTGTAATTGAACGCTAGGAATTGATATTTTTACAGGTTGTTCATTTATGTTTGCATATTTAACGTAGGCTTTGCCTCCACAATTTTTTACAATGGCTTGACCCACAAAAATTCCTTCTCCAATTGATAATTGAGGTATATATCCTTCACTTTTTTCTGTATTTTCTATTTTTACATAATAATCAAAAATTGTTCGTGCCGGGATTGTGATGACGCCAGTTTGTTCAAAAGGATAAGTTGCATCGTTAATTTCAATACATTTATATGTGTAACTTATATTTACTTTATTATTAAGAAAAAATTCAGAGCCCAAGACTCCATCTTCATCTACTGGTACGTCATCAGGAATTATATTTAAAGTAGTTAAAAATCCAAGTATCATAACCTTAATTTGACCTAGAGTATAGACAGGTAGATCATTAATTCCTGTTAGTCTCAACACTTCATTTTTATTTATTTTTACTTCGGGGTCAATCGCACTTCTTTTAATTAAATTTCGACCAGCACCAGTGTTGATCATCATACGTGCCGGGTTTTTTAGACCAACGGCAGATACCATAATCGAAGGAATTATATTATTCCTACTGATATGAATTTTGATATCATTTTCCTCACTCGTGATTTCTATAGGTGCTTTAGTTAATGGGTTGGCGCCTTCCTCCCAGCACCCGTTGGGGGAATAGCGTTGGAGTTTTCCTGGTTCTGCATATAATTTTGTGGGCTTTGTTGATTTTGTAAATATCTACTCTTTTTATAACAATCCTTAGCGATGTGACCAGGGTAATTACAAAAATTGCAAATAATTTTAGATCCTTGGGCGGGATATGGGCGGGTCTGCTGATTATTTGTATTTTCAGGATTTCCCTTTTGGTTTTGACCAGGCTCAAAATTTTGATTCTGCCTGGATCTAAAATTTTGATTTTGTCCGTATCCGAAATTTTGATTTTGTTGGTTTCCAAAATTCTGATTTTGTCGGTTACTAAAATTTTGATTTTGGCGATATCCAAAATTTTGATTTTGTCGGTTACTGAAATTTTGATTCTGACGGTATCCGAAATTTTGATTTTGTCTAGGCACAAAGTTTCGGTTTAGTTCAGGTCTAAAATTTGAATTTTGTCCAGATCTAAAATTTTGAATCTGTCGGGGTCCAAAGTTTGGATTTTGTGCAGAATTCCATTTATTGTGATTATTAAAATTTCTTTGAGGTGTATTTTGTAAAAATTGGTTTTGAATTGAATTTGAAACATCTGGATTTTCGGAAAAGATTTTTTGTCGAAAGTTTTCGAGGTGGTAGCACTTTTCGGTCGCATGTCCCGGTCTTCCGCAAATTAAACATGCTATTTTAGTGTCCTGAGCAACATTGAATTTATTATTTTTAGTAATAATTCGCGATTCTGATTCTTCTTCTGAAGATTTGATTGGCTTATTTTTTCGCAATTCTGAACATGCATTTAATTTTCTTTCAATTTCTAGCGCCTCATTGATTAGAGTTTTAAAAGTTTCATTCACGTTATCTTTTAATCTTATCTCTATTTCTGAACGTAAACCCCTTTTAAAACATTTAACCACATCATCTTCTAAATTTGCTTTAAACGTGTCATCCGTGGCACCATCATTGCCTAATTTATACGCGTCTTCGATCCTATCTGCTAGTTCTTTTATTCGCGCAGCGTATGATATAACATTTTCTTTATCCCACATAAATATATTGCCTAGTTCTCCTTGCAGCTGGTATACGCTTTTCGCGGGAGCATAAACCTTTTTTAGTTTCTCTATTAATTCATGAAATGAGCTAAAGGGATGTTACTTCCGTCAAAAATAGGGATTATTTCGAGCACGTCGCGAAGGGAAACTTGTTGTTTAGTTGGCAGTGTCATTTTTTTCTGTGTTGTCGAGTCTTCGTCGCTTGCAATGTCGGCACTATCGTGTTCACTTATTATTGATGCGCGATTTGAATCAGGAAATGAATTTTCTTTTGTTTTTTCTTCACAAATTAGCTGAGGAAGCGTTGAACTTAATAATGACTTTACGTTAGTTTGATAATCGATCACGTCATCAATTGTTAGAGTTTTATTTTGGTCTACAGAACCACTAATTAAGCTTGAATTTGTATTGATTAATGTAGTATCACCGGGATTAATGAATGCAGAACAGTCAAAATCTGAATTATCGCTACCGAATTCCAAATCTAGTTTTTCTAATTCAACATTAATTTTATTTTTCCTATCACTCTCAAGCCCTTTCTTATTTTATTCTACTTGCTTAGCTAGTTGGGGGTTTTGTTTAGCAAGATTCCTGGTAATAGTTCTTTTAATGTTCCATAAATCTACAGGTTTTTCATTAGGCATTGGTTATATTTATTTACGGA
>CAKNXH010039276.1:0-19557 GCA_932178445.1 Andricus quercusramuli | reverse complement strand
AATTCTAGATGTCGGTAACATGTCGGTGCAGGGATTTATATACAGAACTCCCCCTGTTATACTACTGGCCGATATTTTACGTATAAAAAAAGTTTGAACGTTCGAAAAATTTCGAGGTTCAGAAAAAAAATGTGACAATAGTCTCCCAGTTTTAATTTGTTCGGAAATAATTTTTAGTGAAGTTCCTACCCAAATGAAGTACTTTAACGTACTTTATTGTATTCTAATACATTTTCCAAAGATTCAGCTCGATATTTTATTCTTTAAAAAAGTTCTCAGGTTCAAAAAAAAATTCAGTAAACTGATAAATTGAGGTCGGCAATATAGGTATTTGGCTGTGTCACATGCCCTTAAGGTAAGAATTTCAATTATTTCATTTTGTTGAATTTTGAAACTGCAAGTGAAATTTTTAATTAATAAATAACAACTGACCAATTATTTATTGCAAACGACTTCAAATTACAAATTTGAGTTTAAACCATCAATTGAAAAATGTTTAAGTTTTAACGATTCTAATCAAAAATTGATTCAAAATTATGTATAATTTTCAAAATTTAATAATATATTAATTCATTCTTCCATTTAGAGCATGGAAAATAAAAACGTGGATTTATATGTCATTTCATTTAAAATTATTCCATTGAATAATATTGAGAGCTTCCATTTTATACGCGCAAAGTATTCAGCGTTTAAACGAAAACAATTTTAAGCTTCAATGCCAATAGTTTATAAATCAAAATTCAGGACGATAATACGACCAGGAATTTACTAGAAAAAATCGAATAAATCTTTCACTTTTCTTCTGGCATCAGTAGACAGATTGATTATCTGCTCCTGGTTTTTGTTAGTAAATGTCGAAGGTTTCACAGCTTCTAAGATCTGCTAAGTAATTTCCATTATTTTCCCGTATTTTTCAAGATGCACAAGATTCCATGCAAATTCCCGGATTCCCAATGTCGGTAGGCACCCTGATTTTATAATGCCGAATTTCACACTTTTTAATTGTGAAATTGTAGATTTAAACAATTGAATTCTTTTAGAAGATTGTTTAATTTTAAACGTAATCATGATAATTCATGTATTAGATGTTTTAATTTTTAACGTTTAAATGTAAGACGATCTAATTATAAAAGTTTTTATTAATGTTCAGTATAGCAGGATCCATTTTTAATGTACAAATATTTCTTTCTATAGTAATGGGCTTGTAAAAAAATATATTTGTGTTAAATAGAAGAAAATTTAGTTTACAGATTAAGAAAACAATCATTATTATTTTACTTGAACTGGAATATAATTTCCAGTTTCGAAAATATTTATAAAACGAAAAATTTAACTTATGGGAATTTAAAATGATTTTGAGAAAGTAACGTAAAAAGATATTGAATTTAAAAATCAGTTTTTAAAGATTTTACAGAAAATTTTATATGATTCGAGAACATTGTATATGATTTAAAGAAGTTCCTTTAATTATAGCGAAAAATATTCCAGTAAATTAAATATAAATGTCACAAGTGTTTTGAATTTACATACAATTATTACAAATAGCAGATTATTTTCCACTGATACAAAGTGAAAATTGCTACGTGCATTAACATAATCCAACACCTTACTTTCAAGATTTTTATAATATTTGATAAACAGAAAAAATACATGTTTGAGGTAGAATGAAATTCTGCATTTTTGATTTGATTCGAATTTTCTATAAACAGATCTGCCACACTTTAGTCACTTTTAGTTATTTTCTTCTCAAAAAACTTTGTAATCACTTTCTTAAAATGAAAACAACACATAAGTGACTTTTCTTTAAGAAAATTAAAATAAAGATTCGAAGGGTTAACCACATTATTAAATTCAGATCTACACCCATTTCCCAGTTTTTTTTTATTCTTTCAAATCCCCTTAAAGACCACTGAATTCAATGGATTATTTAAATTTTCAATTTTTCAAATTCAATTTTAAGGCTATATGGGTTTCTTATATTTTTCGAGATGAATGTACATTTTACTGAAATTGTATAAGTCTACTCCTTCCAAAACCACTTCCATGCATTACTGACAAAATTAAGACTTTATCTACTATGCGATAACTTCATTTTTATTATATCAGTGAAATTGCTTATTTTGTGCATTAAAGGTTGAGATCAATTTAAATAAATTATTTAAAGCATTCAAGCATTTTCAAGTTTCGACGATGTCAAAATAACGAACTATTATACATTTTTGCTTTTAGGAAGTCAACCTAATTTACAGAACTCATTAATCAAGCACTTTTCTCAGTAAATTTTTAATTAATGAGATTTTTTGTCAAGAAAATTAAATTTAAAAATGTTTTAAATTCAGATACAACGCTGTGTTGAATAACGAGAGTTAACTTCGTTAAAAAAGTCGAACAAAATTTTCAAGCCTCACGTTAGCAATAATTGTTGACCAATTTTCAAAGTAATTATTTTAAGATATAAAAAAACTAGGACCAATGCGAAATGTACATGGTGATTCCATTGATTATTTGTTCTTGTAATTTTGATTAGTGATTCTTTATTGAATCTCGCTGATGCGATGCCGGGACACACATCACTGACACACACTGACGCAACTGTACTGTCATATCGCAACTGTGTTTGCGATACACACATGTGTAGCGCGCTGCCACGTCCGTGTATTCCAAAACACAGTAGAGTTCTGTAATTTTAAGCGACCGAGGACCGTGGTTCTCACAGCACAGATGTAGTTTCTCTTCAACTTATTCGTAATAATCATTTTGAACTTTTACGGCACCGATTTTTAGTACTTATTGTCAGTTCTGTAATTATGACACAACAGTTCGAAATGATTTACAGAACAGTTATTGTTAATTCACTGAATTTTTCTCATATCCGCCACAACGTGACTAGTTCAGTAATTTCTCAAGTACAAATCTTTTCCGTGCAGAGAATACAGAGATTACAGAGATACAGAATTTACAGAGATACAGAGAAGAGAGATCTTTAAGATTACAGAGTTCTGATAATAGTCCGACAAATACTTGGTTTCGACATAAAATTATCCACACGTACTCCTGGTGTAAAGGAAATAACCGCAGTATAATTGACTTTGTTATTGCGGATGAAAGACTAAGAGAATTAGTCAAAGATACAAGAGTCATGAAGCGTTCCGAATGTAATACTGATCATTACCTTTTAGTCTCCAAAATAAACTTATGGCGGGGATGGAGAACAAAGAGATGGAGAAAAGAGTTTGTGGATGTAATTTTTAGGAGTGCGACTGAAGTGTATGGTACGGCGGTTGTAGAAAGAAAATCTGGTGATGCATGGTGGAATGATGAAATTGAGGCAGCCCAAAAAGAAAAAAAAGAAGCGCACAAAAAAAGGTCAACATCGCAGGCCTAAGCGACGAGGAGAGAAATGGGCTCCAAAATGATTACAGACACAAAAAGAGGAAAGTTAAATGACTAGTCAAGGAGAGTAAGGATAAAATCAGAATAGAAGAAGAGAAGAAAATACAAAACGGCCTTTAAGGAATTATGAAACTATTATTTAAACTGTTGAAGGAAAGTAAAAGTACAGAGTTTGTCAGCATGAGAAACAACAAAGGTGAAATGCTATATGATATAGACGGGATAGTAGACGCTTTAAAAGACATAATGCATTAGAAAACCCAATGGAGAAAGTCTATGTCACTGAGGGTAGAGATATAATTAAGAACTTAAAAAACGGTAAGGCTGCTGGTGTAGACAGTATTAGCGCTGAAATGCTTAAATACGGTGGCGAATACATACCTCACAGGTTGTGCGAATTGATAAAGGGACTAGCCCGTTAAGCATGTCAAAAATGCCCTTGGCTGGAATCAGATTTTCAATGAGCCCTTTTCTGGGACTTGGAATCATAACTTTTCTCCCGGATTTTTGATCCCCCATCACCACCCCACAGTCATGGTGGCCAAAAATGTGTTTTATGGTATTTATTTTTTTTGTGTAACATATAATACGAAAATCTGAAAAAAAATTAGTAAAAAACAAATAATGAGAATACACCTAAAAAAATATTTTCCAGTGTTTTGGCGCGAATTTCAAATTTTTGAGATAAATTCAAATTTTCGAAAATTTTTTTTGGTCAAAAATTTGTTGAGTACTATTCCAAATTTTTCATAAATAAAAGGTTATCTCATGTGCTAACTTTCAGAATTTTTTCAGATTCTTATTCAATGTGGACGGTAGTTTTTTAAATTAAAACTTTCACAGATGGCAGATACCCTTATTGAGAAGAAGTATTGGTAAGTATTGGATTTTCAGTACTTATTCACAAAAAAGTCTTAGATCTGATACTTACTAATACTTCTTTTTCATAAAGGTATCATGAATTAATAATGAAATGCTGAATATTACTTATGATCAAAAGCTGTATTTTTAATATTTCTGAATATTTTAATTAGTGTGTGAAACGGAAATCCTTTATAAAAGTTTTGGATTTATCATCCTCGCTATCCTCATTAATTACTGCCACCATTTTATGTTGTACGAACGATTTTCGACAAATGTCGAGCATGGGATAGATAGTAAATCACAGCAGCAGCGTGTGAGCAGGAACCGATTGTACGATTAGCATTTACGCACTCACAACAATATCGTTAAATTCCTTCGAAACCAATGGAATCAGGCATGTATTCAACAAAACACTTAGAATGCCGATGATTCATATGGCGTGACTGAACTTCTACTTTCAAAATGTTCGCGGTTTCTTTGGCGCAGCAAATGTTAATTCTGTTTTCATTGTCCATCAATTCAGCTAAATACGATACAGCTTGACTGAGTTGATACGAACCCGTGAACAATATTTCGAGATCGTTGACGGTGATTTCCGAAAAATCTACCACATCCGATGAACATATATGTTTGAAAGAAATCTTTCGCCTACTCCGTCGTTTTTTTTGAACTTTTCGAGCAAAAATATTCTCGGAATCATTAGTTGATTTCAAACGCGACACAATGGACACGGAATTTCCCATATCGGAATTGAGACGTTTTCCGAATTTTTTACTTGAAAAACATGCAATTTTACTATAATAGCCGATTTTCCTAAGAGAACCCAGTCATCCATTTTTTGTAGCAGATAGATTAAAACCTGTTCATTAACTGTTTTCTGTATTATAATTTATATTGGTTTCTAAGAATATGTGTGATTGAAAATTTTCCTCGACATGTTTTTGCATTAAGTGGAAATGGTTCTTCGCAGGGTATAAAGCTCTCATGCCATCACTTAAAGAATAACGTAACCAGCTAAATACAGCTGAATCTAATGACTCTCTCCAAGTGACGGAAATTCGTTGGGATGTTGAAGCAATACATGGCACCATTGAAAAGAAATATAGACTCTTCCGTCATCAAATAGATAATAAGTTACTTCCGAAAATCGGCTATTATAGTAAAATTGCATGTTTTTCAAATAATAAATTCGGTGCCAGTAATTAATGAGGATAGCGAGGATGATTAATCCAAAACTTTTCTAAAGGATTTCCGTTTCACACACTAATTAAAACATTCAGAAATATTAAAAATACAGCATTTGATCATAAGTAATATTCATTATTTCATTATTAATCCATGAGACCCCTATGATAAAGAAGTATTGGTAAGTATCAGATCTAAGACTTTTTTGTGAATAATTATTGGAAAGCCAATACTTTTTCGGGGAAAAAGTACTGAATCCAATACTTACCAATGGTTCTTCTTAATAAGGGTATCTGCCATCTGTGAAAGTTTTATTTAAAAAAACTACCGTCCACATTGATTATAAATCTGAAAAAATTCTGAAAGTTAGCACATGAGATGACCTTTCATTTATAAAAAATTTGGAACAGTACTCAAAAAATTTATGACCAAAAAAAATTTTCAAAAATTTGAATTTCGCGCCAAAACACTGGGAAAAAGTTTTTTTTAGGTGTATTCTAATTATTTGTTTTTCATTAATTTTTTTCAGATATTTTTATCGCACAGATGTTTCACAAAAAAATAAAACCCATAAAACTCATTTTTAGCCACCATGACTATGGGGGTGGTGATGGGGGTTCAAAAATCCGGGAAAAAAGTTATGATTCCAAGTCCCAGAAAAGGGCTTATTGAAATTCTGATTCCAGCCAAGGGCATTTTTGACCTGCTTAACGGGCTAGGCACTTTATGTATCGAGATGAGAGAAGTCCCAGACGATTGGAGAAAAGCGATTATTGTACCAATATACAAAAGAAAAGGAGATAATAGCAACCGCAGTAATTACAGAGGTATCAGCTTACAAAGCGTCATAAGTAAAATATACTTAAAAATTCTGATTCGTAGGGTAATGAAAATTACAGAAGAAAAGATATGGGAAGTCCAAACTGGAATTATGCCAGAAAGATCGTGTACAAATCAGATATTTAGCTTAAGGCAGATCACAGAAAAAACCTTGAGAGTAGGAAAGAAAGTTTTCTGTGCATTTGTTGACCTAGAAAAAGCATTTGACAAGGTAAATAGAAGTAAACTTTGGGAAGTCCTTAAAAAGTACGGAGTCAATGGATGGCTCCTACAAGCGATAAAAATATATACAGGTAGTAAAGAGAGTAAGGATAAATGGGAAACTGAGTAACTGGTTCGATATTATGCAAGGCGTGAAACAAGGATGCGTCATGTCCTCATGGCTATTTATCATATTTATGGATAAGTGTCTAAGAACGGCCCTCTTTGACGAAGAAGATGTAGATCACGAAACAGTAAAGGTACGTGGGTTAGCTTTCGCAGATGACAGGATTGTTATGGTAAAATCAATCGAGGACTTGCAAGGGATGTTGAATAAACTTAATACATGCATGAAGAACATGGGCCTCAAAATTAACGTAAGTAAAACAAAAATCATGGTGTTTGAGGGAAAAACTGAGAAAACAATGTGCAACATTGTCCTGAATGATGAGAGATTAGAACAAGTTGTCAAGTACGTATATCTGGGTAGCCTATTAACAAGCGAAGGAAAAATAGATGGGGAGTTAGATAGGCGCATAAATAAGGATAAGCAGGCTAGCGGTAAAGCAGAGTCCATCCTCACAAATAAAGACATATCAAAAAAGCTAAAATGGCCATTCATAATTCTATATTCGTACCGACCGTACTACACGGTAGCGAGACATGGACCTGTCAAGAGAAGGACAGGATTAGAATTAACGCGATTGGCATGAAACCTCTGCGCACAATGTGCGGGAAAACACTGATGGTGAAAGACCGAAACGAGATAATCCCCAAAGAATGTGGTGCGAAAGAGACAATAGTTGACACATGAAAAAGAAATCAGGTAAGGTGGTTCGGACATCTTGAAAGAATGAAAGATGAACGACTGACCAAACAAGTGTATAAAGGTAAAGTAAATGGCAGAATGCCCAGACGTAGACCACCGAAAGAATGTTTAGAACCTGTGAATGAGACAGTAATCCGAAGAGACATAAGAAACCATGGAAACACGAGAGCTTGCATGAAAAAAATGCATGGACGAGAAGGAAGCTAGAGAAGTATGCCAGGACAGAAAAGTGTGGCGACAAATAGTTTGTAAACAGAGTGGCAATAGAGTGAATGACGCCTGAAACAAAGACCTTGGATACTAATGGGCCCAAGTGGGGAACCACACATAACAATTTTGTGAGGCTCTTCACTTGGGGTGATCGCTAGCGAGATTGATCAGCAACCTGGTTCGGAGCAGTGTTGCGGAATGAGCGTGTTATTTAAATAAATAACACGAGAATTCTAGTTCAATCTAAAATATCTATACCTAACACCTATATACCTATCTACCTTATACCTATATATCCACCTGCACACTGCTATTCACAACCGAGCAAGTCACGCCTACCCCGAAAGGGAAATGGCCTCGGTGGCTCAGTTGGTTAGACGCTCGGACTTCACCTCAGAGGTCCGGGGTTCGATCCCTGAGCCGCTACCTCTTGAAATTTTTCTATGTACCTTTACTGAGGTTCTGGTGGTTCGGAACCCACGTTAAGATGTAGCTCCCCCCATCATGCACTTGACTGCAACCCAGCCCGTGAATGATGTGGTATAAAGCAGGCTTTGCCCAATGCGTCAGGGCACACGCTCTTATCAGGTCACTTGATTGCATTACAATAATGCGTCCGTGACTGATAATATATACCGGGACAACCCCGTGCATACTATTCAATAAAATCCAGCTTTGACCAAAAATGCCTGGAACATATTGGGCTGTAACCATCTTAAGCCTGAGACATTCATAATTTAATGTCGCAATGGCGTAGGGATGTGGCGACCCCATCGTCCGAGAGCTCCGGCTCTTGCAGTCAGCCACGTTGCTTTGGGCTAACTCCCCAATGTAATGAATTATGCGGTTACGACACCAATATCGCGCTGTGCCACCCACAATAGGCCTCTCTCGGATGGAGGCCATGGTTCAGTTGGGAGTGGCAATAAGAACGAACTGAGGCCACATGGCCTAGCATCACTAACACCTCTGGTGCTCAAAAGTCGTATATAGGAAGCAAAACATACGCTTCTACTAAGAGAACATGCTGACAAGCTCCTTCGCGGTAATTTCTACGGCATCATATGTAGAGAAGAGCTCTCGACGGGTCTGTCCAACATGTTTCTCAAGTCTGCTGGATTGAGATCGGAGACTGAGGGATTTCTTTTTGCCTGTCAGGACGGCGATATAGACACCTTAGTTTACCGCGAGCGCATAATGAATGTACCTGTGAGCGATACCAACTGCCGAGCTTGCAAGCAAGAGCCAGAAACACTTGGACATGTTCTCAGTGGATGCTCTAAATATGCACGCTACGGGTACATAATGAGACACAATGCGGCTCTAAAAGTGTTATATTACCATCTTAGGCACTTCTATGGTGTTGCTCTATTGCCCGTCTCGTCATACGCCCAGGGGGAACTCGAGTCCGTTGTGGAGAATGATCAGTGTAAGATCTACTGTCATATGTCATATTCTCCACCACACAACGCATCAGTGCTACGAAGCCTGATATTGTCCTACAAGATCTGACGAACAAGATCATTTACGTGATTGAATTCTCGGCAACAGCCGATGGTAATATCACGGCAAAGGAGGGAGAAACACGAGCGAAATATCAAGCACTTCTTTTCGAGCTGAGTAGGCTGTAACAAGGCTACAGAGTCCATCTTATAATTCTCATACTCGGCTGTCTTGGAGGTATGAAAGCTTAATTTATCAGCCAACTCAACAAGATTCCGGCTTGCCAGCGTCAGGCTCATTCTATCGCGAACCGGATGAAACGAATGTTCTTCTGGAATCACTCCGTCTGGTCCGTCAACACTGTTTCTCTTAACATTCTACGAAGATTGGTAGCTCTAAAAAAGTATCCAGAGGTGAAACCTTCATCTCCAACTGTCCCGTCTGCCGCGTAAGGTCATCCGCGGCTAGAGACCTGACTCCAAGGAACAGTGTTGCCCTATGTTATCACGCGTAAATTTTCCGCTCTTGCTTACCTTCTACGACAGAAGGAGCAGAAGCGGATGACGTACACGTTCCAGTTGCTTGGCAACTGGTTTCTTTAAGAAACTATGATCGTAGCTTCCGGAGCCTAAAAATTCTCTAATTTAATGTCGCGGTAGGGCTTGAGCTTTCCTATCATGAATTTGACGGCTATGTTGGCCGAAGCATGGCTACTGACAGGGTTTGCCATGCCAGACAGGCAGAGAACGAAGAGGAAAGTGACTGAAAGGAACACCAAAACCCATAAATGATAATGGAGTCTTTTGAAAATTTTGAAACGCTTGTCGCTACCCGAGGATCGTCGGGGCACCCCTGGAGCCAACGCTGGGGACCACAGCATGCGGAACGGTGGTTATGGTGAGCTGCGAGATGGTCAGGCAGATCTCACTAATCAAACAGCTGGACAGCAAAAACATCTGCGACATACGGTAAGCAGTGAAACATCAACTGTGTCTGCTGAGGATGCTTTGGCTAGCGTTAGCTATTTGCAACCAACCACTTCAACAAAAATACCGTGGGTGAGCATCAAGTGGGATACCACAATGAATGAGGAACTGATGCGTCTCTATTATGAAAGTGCGAAGTTTAAAACCTCACGCAAAGAAGGACAAAATTGTAAAACAAAATTTGCCGCAAAGTATTCTCAAATAGAGAAAGTCGCACTAAGAGATCTTATCGCTAAGGTGAAGGACATCAGGACAATGGAGATTAAACAACAAGTTGATTTGGCGTGAAAAAACAACAGCAATGAACAGCAGTTACAGGAAGCCGCGTCACACGAACAATCAGCGGCAATTGATGTTCCTCCTCAACCTGGTGATGATCCAGCACCACCACATCCTCCGGAGGTAGATCGCCTAATACAACCAGTGTCAGAAACAGAGGTTCAACAACCAAGGAGGCGATTAAAATGGACATACCATATGAACAGAGATGTGATGCGCTTTTATTTTTTGGCGAAGAAAAGTGGGTAAAGTGTAAAGAGAGAACATCATCGACTCTTCTTACTTAAGTACCCAGAACTAGCCACAAGAATAAATGAGCAGAATCTAGCAGATCAAAAACGCTCAATATCTGTAAACAGATTGCTTTCGGCTGTTGAAATAGCTGCCATCGAAATTGAAGTGGAACAGCAGCTTCCTATTGATGAACTTCCATTGGAAGATGTAGACAACGAAGACTTGATTGAAGCTGGAGGCATAGGAGCTAGGGATAATGAACATCAAGCACCGGATCCACTAGAACCACATCCGGACATTATAAACGATGATCTGAACAGCGAAGTCCCAGAAAAACTACAGCACCTTGAAAGGAATTTCGGTCATGCTTTACTAGAGTTCAGGCATGTAGAGCCAATACAAAGGCATTCACTGTCCAAGATGAACATCACAAATGATCTGCGGGCCCTAATAGAACACCTGAACAGCAAGGTTGTACCTATGCATTTGAACGCAACACAAAATGTGTTAGAGGTGCACACTCTTGTATACTGTGCAGCTGTGGCAACCGTTAGAACGTTAGGCCGCAGAACTAGGCCTATAAATGCAGCCTTTGCCCCAGGATGGGAGTGAGATCCACCATGGAACATCAGGTTGGATATGGATGTCAGCAAAGTAAGGTGCAAATTGGGTCGACTGACTCAACATAAGAAAGGAAATCGAACCAGAAAGCTGATACACCATGTTATTAAAATCATCCACCCTCGGTACATCGGGACATTGACACCAGCAATACTGGATGAGATTATAGACTACCAACGGCAGAGACTTGTTGTTCTTAAGCTAGACTGCGTCGGTACAAGGAGGCGAAAAATCGAACCTTTCAGGCAGATGAAAGAAGATTTTATCATGAACTGAGTACAAAGCAAAATAACCAACAGGACACCGAAGTCCTTCAATTGGCAGACATGACTAACTATTAATCGGATGTTTGTGGAAAAACTAATGAAAGCAATTTGGACATTGCGCGGTTCCAACTACAGAAAGCAAGAGCAAGTAATAGCCCTGAAATGGAGCTGACTAACATCACATCTTTAGATGTTTCAGCGGTTTGGAAGAAAGCAAGTAACTGGAAAGCTCCGGGTCCGGACATGGTGCACAACTTCCGGTACAAATACCTCACTAGTATGCATCCTGCGTTGGCGAGGTGTTTTCAGAAAATCATCGAACACCCAGATCTGATGCCAGGCTTAGGCTCCAGGGTACTACGTATATGTTGCCTAAAAAACCAGGCGCTCAAATTCCATCTGAATTTCGACCGATAGCCTGTCGTCCAACAGTATAAAAATGTCTTAGAGCTATCATAGCAGATAAGTATTCTCACTGCGACGAGAATGACAGCCTTACAGAAGAACAAAAAGGATGTTGTAAAAACTCGCGAGGCAGTAAAGATCTAGTCACCATAGACGCTGTTGGCATGACGCAAGCTCGTAAACATCAAAGAAACTTGCACATGACATACATTGACTACAAGCAAGCGTTTCCTTCTGTACCGCATGACTATTTGCTTGAAGTCTTAAAAATATATCAAATTCCACATGGAGTTTGGACTAGATAAATGCCGAACAGTGCATTTAACCAGAGGAGAATTAGGGACCGCAGAGATAGAAAACGATTTCGGGAATGACATCGAGATAATGGCTGAGGGCGAGTCATATAAATACCTGGGTATTCTCGAATCTAAGGGTATTCAGCATACGATAGTTAAGAAAAGATTAACGACTGCCTTCACTGCAAGACTCAGATTGGTTCTCAAGCGTTCTCTTAACTCGGCAAACAAGATCAGGGCAATCAACACCTATGCCATCTCTGTCCTCACGTACTCCTTTGGGCTCATCAAATGGTCGAACACCGATCTCGAACGATTAAACAGAATCATCTGCGTAGAAATGACGAAACACCGAATGCACCACAGTAATTCGGCGATTGAAACGGTAGTTCTACCACGACATAGAGGGGGCAGGGGCATTGTAGATGTCAGGAAACTGTGTGAGTCACAAGTTATACAGTTGCGAGACGATTTTAACAGCAAGCGAGATGTTACGCTTTACAACACCATCTGGAAAGCGGATCTTGACTACGCGCCCTTGAATTTGTCCTCAGAGGCCTTGAATATTAGGGCAGAAACCATAGAGGAATTAGAAACGCAATGGAGACAGAAAGCCATCCACGGCGAACACCGCAAAACGTTAGATCAATATGAAGTGGATAGTGAGGCATCCGATATTTGGCTGAAAAAGGGAGTCCTGTATCCAGAAACGGAAGGATTCGTCATTGCGATTCAGGATAAGGTTGTCAGCACCAGGAATTATCGCAAACACGTGTTACATCAAGACGTGGTTGACCGGTGCCGATTATGTGGAGATACCGAGGAATCCATCGAGCACATTATTGATGGTTGCCGCGTAATGCCTGAAAGAGAATATACACACAGACGTAATGATGTGGCAGGCGTTATACATCAACAACTTGCCCTAAACCTAGGACTCTTAACAGAATGGATGCCTTTCTATAGATACATTTCAATGCCCGTTTTAGAAAATGAAGATTACATCTTATATTAGGATGTGACTATCCAGACGGATCATTACATCCGAGCCAATCGACCTGACATCGTGATGCAAGAGAAAAAAGTTGGAAGAGTCTACATCATCGACATTGCTCTTCCGCTTAACCGAAATTTGCAGACAACCTATACAACCAAAATTCATAAGTATAGCGAGCTAAGACATGAAGTAAAGGCAATATGGAGGAATGTGAAACATGCATCTATTCATCCTATTGTGATTTCGGCTACAGGCAATGTGCACGCAAGATGCACTAAACATCTTGAACATTTAGGATTCAGTACGGTACTGGCGACTAAGAACCTATGGCGTGATACATGGTAGCTCTAAGAAAGCATCCAGAGGCGACTGTTGTCACCTCCAACACTCACGGCTGCTGTGTAAGGATAACAGCGTTAAAGACAAACTACAAACTACACCATGCTTCTAATTTTGTACCTATAACATCATCGCAAATGATTTCAAACATCGTATTAAAATAACTTATAATATCCTCATCTCATCAGTCACTTGACTTAGTCCGTGGCAATGACGAAAAACCGGGTTCACCCGAGAAAAAGTTTGAGCAAAATAATAATTTCGTCAATGCAGGTCTGCATTGTGTCCTGTGCACAGAAAGAAAGTTCCCAGAAGATAAGCTGAAGCACATCTCAGGGACTGGCAAATGCCCAGTCTTCAGGGAGGCGCTCGAACGAGTTAAAAGAAATCGCAGCAAAGCAGCGGACGACTGGCTAAACCACATCAAGTATGGACGGCAGACTGATGTGCTAATTATGAGTGAGCAATACCAAGATAAAAAAAGTCCGACCTGGTATAAGGATGCCCTTGGCACCGCAGCGATATGGGTGCCAAACCAGACACGTGTACCAGTGGATGACCACGGATTTGGCGAAGGCTTTGTTTAGATCAGGAGTAGGCGGACCACTTTTGTGAGCGTCTACCTGACTCCAAATGAACCAATCACGGATTTTCAGGCGAAACTGGAAATACTTGAGGAAGCAATCCAGGACATGGAAGGCGGCATTCTGGTAGCCGGAGACTTTAACGCGGAAGCGTCAGAGTAGGGAATGCCAAAGTCAAACTCAAGAGGGAGACGTATAATGGAGATGGCGACCAGAAGAGGACTGATAGTCCTAAATACTGGCGCATCAACATTTGGACGACCCGGAGAGAGAGAGAGACGACACCAGATGTCTCCTTCGCTTCCGAAGTACTGGCGAGGAACGTAGTGAACTGGAAGGTGATGGAGAAATTCACAGGCAGTGATCACGAGTACATCACCTTTCAGATACGGGCGGGAAATACAGCTCCGAATGTGCACAATCGAAGACCGAAGAGGTGGAATGTGGCGAAGCTGAACGAGGAGAATTTTGCAAAGGCAATCACCAATAGACAAATAACAGCAGTGAACTGTGTCACTGTTGTGGAGCAGACGATGACTGTTATTCAACGGGCATGCGACGCTGCGATGCCTCGGAAGAGCAAAAACGATAGCAGATACCCGGCTTACTGGTGGTCAGAAGAAATTGCAGAGCTGAGGAAGACTTGCTTCTCCCTACGCCGAAAGGCCCAGCGAGCGAAAAAGAGACCCGCCGAGATGGCCCTAAAAATTGCGGAATTTCTTCGAATGAAGAAACAGCTAGGGAAAACCATCAAGCGGAGCAAACGCGCAGGCTGGATGGCCGTGGCCAAGGAGGCGGATAACGAACCCTGAGGTCTGGGCTACAGGATCGTTACCCGAAAGCTGGGAGCCACCACAGCACCACTGAAGAGCGACGGGGAGACGATGAGGAACATCGTGGACTCGCTGTTTCCGACAGCGGATGTGGAGGAGGGAGACATAAGAGTGGATATCCCACTGGACATCCCACTCTTCGAGGCAGAAGAACTTCGGCAGGCCGTAAGCTCCCTTCAAAACAAGAAGGCACCGGGCCCAGATGGTATTCCGTCAGAAGCGCTCAAGGCAGTTAACAGATACAACCCGACTTTGCTGTTGGACATGTACTACAGCTGCCTTAAAACCGGAAGCTTCCCCAAGAGGTGGAAGGAATAGAGGCTGGTACTGATAAGCAAAGGCAAGGGCGATCCGGGCCTTCCGTCATCCTACAGGCCTTTGTGCATGTTGGACACTGCCGGAAAGCTCCTGCAACCTCGCCTGCTGTCAGCTGTACAAGCGGCTGGAGACCTGTCTGACAGACAGTACGGATTTAGAAAAGGACGCATTATCATAGAAGCAGCTCAGTGTATAGTGGACGCCGGTATGTCAGCACGACAGGGGAACCACCATTCACGACCAGTAGTGCTTTTGGTCATCCTAGACGTCAAGAACGTCTTCAATACGGCAAGATGGAGTGACATCATGGATGCACTGCAAAACCAGTTTAGGGTACCGCAGTATCTCCTCCGGATGGTGAGAAATTACCTGAAGGATAGAGTGCTGCTGTACGACACCAGCGACGGTCTTCGGAAGAAGATTACCGCAGGAGCTGCAGAGGGATCTATTCTGGGGCCAGACCTCTGGAATATTTCCTATGACGGTATCCTGCGTATGGAAATGCCGAAGGGCACATCTCTCGTGGGCTATGCAGATAATATTGCGGCGACCATCACGGCGAGGAACTTGGAAGAAGCGCAAATAAAGCTGAACCAGGTTATGCGCAGAGTGTGTCGCTGGATGGAAGAGCATGGCCTAAACCTGGCTTTACAGCAGACGAAGATCCTGGTTCTTACGACCAAGAGGATCCAGACGTGCATCCAGCTACAAGTGGTAGGCGAGATGATTGAAACGTAGCAGGCGGCCAAACATCTCGGTATCCATCTAGATACAAAACTCACTTTCTGGGTGCACATACGGAAGGCAGCTGATAAGGCAGCTACAATGACGAATAGCCTCAGCAGACTCATGGCGAACGTTGGCGGACCTAGACCGAGCAAACGCCGGTTATTGATGTCAGTCACCACGTCTATCCTGTTGTACGGAGCCGAAATATGGGCCGACGCGCTCAGTATAGACAAGTATAGAAGACGCATGGCCGGTGTACAGCGGATTGGAGCGCAGCGAGTCGCCTGCTCCTATCGAACAGTTTCCGAGCCCGCGGTGCTGGTGATCGCAGGGATAATTCCGATCGACCTACTAGCGCGCGAGAAAAAGGAGATTTTCAGGAGGAAAGCGGAGGTGACGAAAAACCAGGTGGAAAAACGACCACAGAGGCAGGTGGACGTTTAAACTAATAAACGACCTCGCTGCCTGGATTGATCGATCACACGGAGAAGTGAACTACTTCCTGACGCAATTTCTATCGGGCCACGGATATTTCCAGGCGTATCTGCACAAAATTGGCAAAGCAAGGAGCCCTAATTGCAGGTATTGCGGCCTGTATGAAGATGACGCGTCACACACGTTCTTCACCTGTGATAGATGGATAGAGGAAAGGACGATGCTGGAAACCGACATTGGACGGATCAGTCCAGAAGACATCGTCGCCAAAATGCTAAGCAGCGAGGAGAGTTGGGAGAAAGTAGCTGCTTACGTTGAGACAGTGCTACGAGAAAAGAAGAGGGAAGAACACCTAGAGTTCTCGAATAATATTACATCAGAGTGACCGACAGCGAGAACAAACCGTGTCCAACCAAGATGCCGAAGGCCGACGAGCCCGTTGCGCGATTCTACCGCGCTGCTGGGGACGATGCGTGCATCTTGGTTGGTACATGGTTAAGAAGAAGAAGAAGAAGCAGCCCTATTGAGAGCAAGAAAACGGCACCCCCTGAAGTAATGCGAAAGCGGTTTCCGGGGGGAAATCTGCCAAGAAGGAAAGTGTGGTGGTTTTTAGTCGGTAGTTGGTAGCATCGCTATAACGATCGAATTAAGATCTTTGTGTACATTTATATATATTAAGATCGTTGTAGAGATGATATCAATATCCCGACACTACCGAGAAGTGCGGATCCTTCTCTGTGAGTGGTAGCACATTTTCCACCTTCCCTCGTAAAAAAAAAGGAAAAAAAAATTCAATAAATAAATTTATCTATTCAATAAATGAAAGTTTCATTAAAATAATAATAAACAGTGACTTCCTTTTGTTATAGTTTTTTAGGGAAAATCACGTAATACGTATTTTTCATATTTCCAGGAAAAAATTGCCTATGCATTTATGCGTATGTGGAATTTGTGCTTTGTTTTCGAAAAAAAACTCAAATTTTGTCTGTAAGCCTCTAAACCTTCTGACCTAATTGAACCTCTCCGGATCAAAAGGGGATACGCGTGGATTCAGCCTGAAAAGTATTGTCCTGAAAGCCAATATTTAAAACCGTTCAAATTTCAATTTTATGGACTGATAATTGTAGAAAGTTTCAAGGCGCATCTTTTTTTTCTTCAGCAAATATTTTTAGGTTTTGCAGTCTTTTAAGTAATTGATAAAAACTAGATTTTTCGAAAACAAAAAATTTCAATCTTTTTTCACTTCAACTCGCGCTAACTTAGTAAATGTTAAGAAATTATTAATTTTATTAATACCAAATTGCACTTTTGAGTCTTCTGACAATGTTTAAGGAAGAAAAACGTTAACCCTCCGTTTACACACTTCTGTTTCCCACCTTCCGTTTACACACAGGGTCTTTTAAGTCCTATAAACTTTTTGAACTGTTTCTGGTTTTCAAAAAATCTAGGAAAATTCAGGGATATTTATTGAAGTGTCTAGTACACGTTCAAATTGTTGTTAGTGTCAATTGTTTAAAACTTTTTAAAATAAAAATTGAAATTTGGTAAAAATATAGAAAAAATCGATACTTGTTACAAAATTCATCATTTTGGAACAAATTAATTTAAAAAAAAAATCATTGCAAGGTTTTAAAGCTTAGACTATGAACTTCAAAAAAAATATAGGCCCATTGGCGACGGCTTCAAGAAGTTGAATTATTTGAAGACCTGAAAAATGAGAATATTTTACAGTGATTCATGCAGGTAATTCCATATAAAAAGCAGGATATTGAACGTTAACGCATATTTGTTATACAAAAATAGTAAAATTTACTTAAAAACATTCAGTTTGTATAATTTTTATAAAAATGAATACGGTGTTCTTCGTACACTACCTTGTTTACTAACTCGTGAAAACACTAACGTGGTTTACACACAGGGTCATTTATGTCACTGTGCGCACTTTCACTGCGCACCGCTCAAAGGTTAACTGACGAACTGCAGCACCACTCACAGGATCTGACCCTATTACTACCTAGATTTTTTAGAGAGGGGAACCGAACTTCCATATTTTTCCAAAGACGAGACATTCCAGTTCGAAAAATCGTTTGTGCCTTAAAATCCAAGCGCTTCGTTTATCGAGCGAATTTGAAGCAACGGAAAACTTCCAGTAAGAAGGTTGTAAAAGAAGATCCAAAGAAGTTTTCTGGGAAGTTTGCGCGCAAATCGGATTAATGACTAAAAAACTATAAATGTTTCAAATTGCAAGCGACAATCTTGACCCCGCCTTATGCGCGTGTCTCCTCGGCTGCGAACGTGTTGCAGTGGACGATATGAAGTACAAGTCACACTCGGCAGCGTCAAGATTGCTGCTTAAAATTTAAAAGATTCATAATTTTTTAACAATTAATCCGATTGAGCTAACACTTTCCAGGAAACTTCTTCATACCTTAGTCAACAACCTTCTCACTGGGAGTTTTCTGTTTTTTAAAATTCGCTCGATGAACGAAGCGTATGAAGGTTGAAATTTATGATTTTCGCAGTCTCAAAAAAAATAACAACTTTTTTTTATTAAAATATTTTATTTTTTCTTCCTTAACTAGTTTCAGAAGACTCAAAAATGTAATTTAGTATTAATGATTTGAAATGGATTCGGTCTTTTAATAGTTCAATTCATTGAAGAGTTATTAGTGTCTACTTATTTGAAAAGGATGACAATAGACCTGAAACTGATACCCAGCGGCGTAGATATTGTGCAAAGTTCAAGGGCACACTAAAGCTGTATACCCATGAACCTTACACAGCATAGCCACGCCTTTGGATATAGTCCAAGAGCTGGTGAAATTTTTTCCGGCTGAGTTTTAAATGGCTGAAAAAATTATATAATATAGCCTCGGATGGGTAAAATATGAAATCGAGTGACGGCCAGCTCGAATCCGTTGCATTTGTTAATAAAAAAATTGTTTATAGTGTTTTTATAAATAAAGAACCGACCAATCGCGTTATGCATGAAAATTTGTTAACATATAGTAAAAACATTGCTAAAAACGATTTCGAGTGACTGCCACTCGAAATCCGTTGTTAAGTCGTGACTGCCAATCAAAAATCGCGAAAAATCTTATTGAAAAATCGGCTGATTTTAAAATGCACGAACAAAAAAAAATAATTTAATTGAAGGCATAAGAAAAATATTCCCGAGTGACTGCCATGTCAAAGCCGTTGTTTTCTACTGACTGCCAGCCCCCAAAGTCCGCGCCGCATCGTCCGGCCCGTGCTGCATCGCTCTGTTTG
>CAKNXH010039242.1:0-13025 GCA_932178445.1 Andricus quercusramuli | reverse complement strand
TTTTATACTCAAATAATGTACATAAACGTACTTTACTGTCGGCTCTTGCATTTCTCAAACTTTGCAGCCGATATTTTACTTATACAAAAAGTTCTTAGGTTCTAAAAATGCACCCAGCTTTAATTTCTTCGAAAATATTTTTTTGCGAAGTTCCTCCTCGAAAAAAGTACGTAAACGTAGTCTTCTCATACATTTTCCAAAGTTTCAGCCCGATATTTTATTTACAAACAAATTTCTTAGATTCAAAAAAAAAATTCAGAAAATTGAAAAAGTGAGGTCGGTAATGTAGGTATTTGACTGTGTCACATGCCCTTAAAAGTGTTCAGTTAAATAGTAGGGAGATTTTGCGTAGCGTATCGTAGTGTTACGTCCAGATTTTGCGGAAGTAGGAACTATTCCGCCGGCTCCAACGATGATTGGACGATGAAAAGTCCCAGGGGTTCGTTGCTGACTTCGTATGACTTCAAAGCCAAAACCGCGAACTCTTTAGATGAATATAGGAATTTCAATAATGTTAACTCAATTCATGGTCGATTCACAAATTATATTTATATTTTCGTAACTTCACTACACGTCGATTCACAAATTATATTTGTATTTCTGTAACTTCACTACACAGTTTGTTCTTAAATTAACTCACAGACCAATTACAGCGACGAGTTATATTGTTCTTTATGTTAAACGCGCGCGTTCAAGCCAGATTTAAATTATGATAATTCAATAATTTATATTCGATCAAATTTAATTGGATTCTAAGTCCGATTCCGAATTTGACTCTAACTGTGATCGCGGAAGAGTGTATTGGATGAAACCGTTTGGGTTATACACTATAATTACAATAAAATTTAGTTCTTCGTAAACACGGCAGATTTGGAAGGGCTGATAGTTTACATCCGAAAAAATCTCCAAGAGATCAAACAGAATGCTATCCGGAGCAGACATTTATAGAACTTATCGACAATTTGAAAGATAAAAATCGTGTTATTCAACGGTTGAATGTTTGAAAGCGGGAAGACCTTTTTCTGGCGTTTTGAACGCACGCTCCTATATTTATAAACTTGAATCCGATGACGTTGAAGGGTTCGCACTTGAAATGTCGTCACTAATAGCCAATCACAATTCTGATTTTACATCGATGTCGACATCATCCACCAATCAGCATGTGAGTGACTCCACCCTTGACGTCATAAAATTGGGCGGAGATCGGTCCGCGCTGATTCATGGATCACATCCTGTGATTCAATCCTATTCCCTTGCTATCATGGATTTTTGGCGCCTGTTCGTCGCATTTTAATCTTAAACGGAAGCTTTTAATTGCTATGACTAATTTCTACCATACCTTTACCTATTATATATAGAGAGAAAGAGAATGTTTTTCATCATTGTATCATTTCCTGAAAATTATGACTAATTGGTTTCCCCATTTCATTACTCAATTGCATTTCTAGGACAAATGATGCAAATTAATAAGTTCCCATCGGACTATGACAATATAATGAATTCTAATCAATCTCAATATTCATTGAGAGATAATTTATTCTACACGAGTCGTTCCTTTCCATTTATATTTGAATTTAGGTTCACTCCCGTGCTCAAAGATGGCGTCGCTTGACTTGCAAAAAGTCACACGACGTTACACGCAGGATACGGTAAACGCTAAACGATACGCTAACAAAGGTCGGATAGCGGAAAACGTTAACGCTAAACTCGTAGAGCATGCGCAGAAACATCATCACGTGACTTTAGTGTTTACCGTATGCTACGAAACGATATGCAAAATCTCCCTAGTAATAATATTTACGGGAAAGTAATCTTAGTTTTCACTTTCAGTTGTCATTAAACACGGCACTCAATCGCACACTTCTCGCGGGAGAAAAAGAGATAGCAGATCACAGTGCGCATGACCAAATGGCCATAATGTGCTGATTAGAAACGTCTGAGCTCGGCAATAAATTGTACAGTTACCGCAGTCCAAACTCGAGGCGCTTTGTACAGCATGATCGGTCTCACGAAGGAGTAATAAAAAGACCGATCTCGGTACACGAGATTTGTTAGGAGCAACGGCACCGTAAGTGCCAGGCCTATTAGTAGTAATCACTCTTCAGTCAGTGCGCAAGCGCACCATGTCCTTGCGTGTCCTCTTCACACGTACGTGAAATTGCGAGTGAGAGAGCTTCTGAAAATAGAGTATGTTAAGGCCTGAGCACAATGGAGACCCGAACCCGAAACCTGAACCCAAAGATAAGTCTGTCCTTTTTTACAGTAGCGTCATCTTTGTCTAGTGGGGTCGTATTAATTCGAACGCAGACTTGAACTTAAATTTTGTAACGCACAATGAGAACTGAAACCTGAAGTATGTGAAAGGAGCACGTAACCTGTATGTTCTTGAAAATCATGCAATGTGATTTACTGCGGGCGGCCGGCGGCGATTTTTTTTTAGGTTAATTTGAGTCGCTTTAGCTCTAAATTGCATACGTGTATATCATTTAATACGTGTATATATGCCTTGGATATCTTGTCGGTCTGATCGGTGTTCGTCGGCTCTACCCGTCCAAAAACTTTAAGCCTAAACCTGGAGTAACGCACAATGAAGACTCGAACCCGAACGCGCTCGAGTTCAGGTTTCCGGTTCGGGTCTCCATTGTGCTCGGGCCCTTAAAGAGGTTAAGTTCGTTTGTTGACCATCATACGAATTATACAAAATAAATCCAGAAATAATATTTTAAATATTTTTGAACGAAGTATGAACCATTTTTGGAAAGAAAAAACATAAGTAAGTACCTTTCGAAACTAAAACGCGACAAACAAATTATGGAATTGGTGCAGACAAAAAGAGGTTACGCAATCCTCTTTCTTACTGTAGCGGTCAAAATACCAACTTCGTAATCTAATTCTGTACTTACCATTTTTATGATGCACTCCTTTCGCAAGCTTAAAAAACTCTTTTTATAAGTGCGTATAAGTAACTTTTTATACGTATAACTTCTTTCACAGCACGAAAAAAAATGCCGGTTGCAAAAAGAGAACAAACTCTCGTAACCTGTTAAACATACTTTATTCTGTTTACTTTCAAAAGCTGTCTCACTCGCTTTTTTCGTGTGCGTGAGAAGAGGACACGTTGCGCTTCCGCACTCACAAAAGAGTGATAGAGCATTTCCATTAACCCATAACATTTCAAAATGGCCGAACACGCCAGGGAGAGCACTCGTGCTTTATACAATGAATCCCATGTAATATACTTTTCGATGATCAATTAAATCTTTATTTTAAGAAAAGAGTTACTTTCGTGTTTTATTTTGGGTTGTAGGAAGAACAAAGCAAGAGACCATGGAATATCATTTCATCAAAATCCAGCTATTATAAAAGAAACAAACAAAAAGCATGCCAGACCGGGTGGGGCATACACTGTAAAAAAAAGTTTTGTAACTTTACCACTGCGTTTTTGTAATCATACCAAAACTTGTAAAATTACTTCCTTCATAGATGTGAACTTCCTAGTTTTAAATGAAAAACATCACTTTCAATGAAGTAGTTTCACAAGATTTTGTGAATTTACCTCTTTGAAAGTAGTAGTACCTCTTTGGACTGCCAGAGAGTCTAATGAGAGTTCAATTCTTACCTACTTTCAAAGAGGTAAATTCACAAAATCTTGTGAAACTACTTCATTGAAAGTGATGTTTTTCATTTAAAACTAGGAAGTTCACAACTATGAAGGAAGTAATTTTACAAGTTTTGGTATGATTACAAAAACGCAGTGGTAAAGTTACAAAAAATTTTTTTACAGTGTACACTTAGCACAAAAAATAGAGTTATCGAAAAAAAGACGTGAAAATTGATAAGTGCGGTTAAACGTGGTCCTTCAAGTGAGTCACTGATAAGAAATGCAACAATTTGCTTAAACCATTTTATATCAGGTAAGATAAATTAGATACATTTTACACAAGGCTGAAGTAATCAAGTTCTAACCTCCAAATTCAATTGCCTCATTTAACTCAATAAACACTAGCATTAAATATTTTTTAAATACTTATCGGTGCTCTTGTTTTAAATAAAAGTGCGAACACAGTAGGAAAAAGTGTTTACTCTGATAATTTTTGCGTAATACAAACGTTTTGATTGTTGAGGTTAGTTGAATTTAAAGAAGGAATACTGCTCAGTGTTTCAAAATGATTTAATTCCAGTATTTATTTAATAAAGTAAGGTGATAAGATTTTGAGGTTAGAGCCTTCCCGTTACAATTCGCTGCAACTTTTGTTCGACTCATGTATGACAATATATGTATAAGTAGCTTCAATCAATTTTTCCTGACAATTTTCTTATACTTCTTATACTCGAGATCTCGAGGGGAGGGGGGTTTCAAAAATCTCTAAATGACCTTACCTCGGGGGGAGGGGGGTTAAAACCATTCTTACATAATATCTTACTACGTCATTATTGTTTCAATTCGAACGATCACAGTAGCTACTACTACTTCCAAAAACTAATATTATTTTTTCAAAAAATAAAAATCTTTTGTTCATATCAAATAACAACGTGTTTCAGTTTTTCTAATGATATGTAACTATTCAACTCTATTTAGTTAAATTCTGAGTTAAATATTACGTAAGAAAGCAGGGGGGGGGTCAAGAAATCTTATGTATCCTTACGTGGGCAGGGGGGAGTCAAAAATGGTCAAAATCGCCCTTACGTAATTAATGAATGGCCCCTTATACGATATAAGATCGAACTCACTCACCACGGGTACATCACTAATACTTGTGGAAAATTCTTCACTTTTCTGAGCGTAGGGATCTAAATTGTCAATTGCACTTAGTTTATTATAATAACGGACCTTCACTTCACCAGATAAACTCAAAAAGTAGTCAATAGACATTTTTAATTTGCCGATAAACACAAATCTTTAACTAAGATACTACACGCTACGTTGTGTATACAATGCAATGTTTTCCCTGGAGTGTTCGGACATTTTGAAATCACGTCACAAGTGGAAATACTCTATTACGACTTACAGGCCTGGCACTTATGGTGCCGCTTCTCCTAACAGATCTGAAAAAGTTTTCCATGACAGTTCGGTCTCCTTATTATTCCTTCGTGATCGGTTTCCTGTAGAGTGTTATAGAGTTTAGAGTTCGAAAATTCTCGGTTACTTAAATTTGGAGAAGGTAACGGAGAACGTTACCGTATATTACCGAGAATAGGAGAATTCATCGAGAATTTACGTGAACGTTCATTTTTAACTTTTATTTTTTGTTTTTCAATTGAAATAACGTTCATATTCAAAAAAAAATTAAACCCAAATAGCAATAAACATTAGAACCATATTTTTCAAAATAGAATTAATATTGAGATTAGGTTTAGTCAGTCTGATCGTAATTCCTCAATGCTTCTACTATTATATTATTAAATATAAATTATAAAATTAAATATCATGGCTTTCACTTATAAATATACATCATTACATGAGAACGATATCATTTATTTGTTCCTTTTTCAACATAGTTTTGACTGTTTGAGGGCACTTTAAACATTTTTCTTCTAAATGCCTTCTTTGGCGTGTAGCACTTCTCACGCAAAGTTCACTGCAATAGTTGCACTTGAAACTAATTTTATCATCCTTATGAACGCTTTTTTGGGAAGAAATTCCGTAAAACACTTTTTGCCTTTGGCATATTTCACTTTGTGTAGTGCCTGCACAGTATGCTGCTGAATGCTACGTGTTCAAACATGAAATATGATGAAATACTTTCGAAACGGTCGTTTCTCTGATATCTCTGATATTTTCATTCATTCCTTTTTTCATACCACTCAATGCTACCAATCGTTAATAATTTTAAAAATATTCCCTAAGTTACTAAAAATCAACACAGGTGTGTCCGAATTTAATTTATTTTGGTGACAAATTTAAATTCTCGAAGTAAAAATCGCTCGTAAACTTAGGGCCCTTTCGCACGATTACAGATCCGCAAGTTGCGGACTTGCGCAAGTCATGAGTATAGTGAAAATAGAGATTTTTCCGTCAGCGGAAAAATCTCCGAATGGCGGTAATTTGAATGCTCGTTTTTTTTTTTTTTAAATGGAAAATTTAATGTTTTTCAAATTATAGGCAATTATAGGCAAGTTTATTGAGCTAAAAATAATTATGGACGAATGAAGACGATGAATTAAATACATTTTTCAATGCTTCGATGAAAAGAAACGAGCACATGCCGAATCAGCTGATTTCTGTCAAAGTTATGTATGCATGAGTTTCGGGTGTTTCCTGTTTTGTCTCGCTTCTCAAACAAACTAATATTTTCGTGCACATAAGGTGAGTGTTTTTGATAGCTGTCAACATAATAAATTATCATGAACAAGCATGTTGATTATTATTGTACAGAATCAACTATAGAGGTTATGTTTGGGGTTATGCCGGCTACGATTTCGTAAAGACGTACCGTAAGTCTTATAAAGGCTGTTGTTTGCAAAAGCATAATATTTTTATGTTAGCAAATACTAATTACACTTACCTTCGGTGCAAAAAAAAAATTATTTTGTTGAAAGAGCGATACAAATCAGGGAACATCCGAAACGCATGTACACAGAACTTGGAGAGAAATCATATGATTTGGCACGGGCTTGTTTCTTTTCATAAAAACACTTGAAAATGTATTTAATTCATCGCCGTTATTTCTCCATAATTATTTTTAGCTCAATACACTTGCCTATAATTTGAAAAACAACGCTGAAAAAACTAGTTCTCGTTAGATCACTGAAGTTAAGCAGTGCTGGGCGCGGTTAGTACTTGGATGGGTGACCGTCCGGGAATACTACTAACTACGTGCTGTTGGCATGTCGTGGGTGTGGTGAGCCCACACTTGTAGTTATTTACTACAAGAAACTATCCACCTAGAAACACTACCCGAATCGAGTAGTGTCACGCCTACCCCGAATAAAGCGAAATGGCTTAATGGCATACATACATACATACATACATACATACAAGCATTCAAATTACCGCCATTCAGAGATTTTCCCGCTGACGGAAAAATCTCTATTTTCACAACTCATGACTTGCGCAAGTCCGCAACTTGCGGATCTGCAATCGTGTGAAAGGGCCCTTACCGGTAACGTTCTCGACGTTCCTGACGTAAGTTACCGCCTTTTGAAATATATGTCTCCTTAGGGCCCGAGCACAATGGAGACCCGAACCCGAAACCTGAATCCAAAGATAACTCGGTCCTTTTTACAGTATCGTCATCTTTGTCTAGTGGGGTCGTACTAATAGACCTTTTCATTTCAATTCGGAAATAGGTAGTGCACATGCGTGGACGCCATGACAGTTCCCGCGAATTCAAAAGTTTCGGCCCTACTGTGTAAAATGTATGCAAAAGCAGAGTTTTTAATTTTTTTATTGTGATAAATTCGTATGTAGTGAAAGTTTAATGAATAATAGTGTTCAGTATGTAAAAAGTGATTAATAGGAAAGAAATATATTGCATGTACGGAAGCTCAGTGCAATATTTCTTGGTTATTGTTTCCACAGCGTGAGCCGCTTTAAGTGTAAGGCGTGCGAACACAACAAACATGACTGCAAAAGTACCATTCCCAGCAATAATTTTGAATGAAAAAGATGTGCCAGGAGCACAATTAGTGCCAGATTTAAGTTTTGAAGGGCACAGCAGTGCGCTGCTGGTTATGTTGCTGAGGTTATGTTTTGGTAAACAAACTTTGTTTGTGCTTTTTTATCAAAGTATCTCAGTACTTAACGATGATGAATTTATAAATAATATGTATAATGATAATACTAGGATTACTCGTGAACTGAAATTTCGAGATGTATATTTTTTTTGTGAAAATAATAGGATAGCTGTCACAGGTTATGTTATGGTAAACAGACTGTGTTTGTGTTTCCATACGGCAGTATTTATCGATAATAAATAAAGAAAAAATTTATATAATGACAACAAAAGCAGTAATCTTCAAGTGAAGTTACTATAGTTACAGATTTTTGTTTATAAGAATAAAATACACTGAAAAAAAAGATTAGTTGGGACAACTAATAAAATTGTTGGGATAACTATTTTAGTTAGTAAATAATGGTACTGCTATTTAGTTAGTTGTGAGAACTATTTTTGTTAGTTGTGGCATGAGTAGTTGCGGTTACTATTTAATTAGGTAGACTAACTATTTCAGTTTGTCAAAACGACTGTCTGTAGGTAGTTGAACTTACTAATAGATAGATAAACGTTTATTTTTCAGCCTGCTGGCCTTAAAAAATTGACTTGCTTACACATCCATTTTTTACAGAATTTTCTTAAAACTAACCCTTAAAAAACTAACATCCTTCCATTCCTTATCTCTAAGCCGCACGCTCGTATCGCCTTGCCTGCCTCGCTCGCATATCCCTACTTTTTCGCATTGCCTCGCTTGCCAACCTCTGTTATCGCTCTAATACCTACTACTTATCTACTATTTACAATATTTACATGTTACTTATATCTACTTTCTCTCCTATTTACAATCTTTCCTTCTCCACTCCTCTTCCTCCTTCCTTCTCTTCATCACCATCTTACCCAACACTCCCTTCACCCATGCTACTGCCCTTTTTTCCCCCTTTTCATGCAACAATACCTCCATGCTTATCTCACTTCTTTCTACCTCCACGCACTCCTCCAACCAGTGCTCCACTCTTGCATCCCCCTTTCCACACAGTTCACACATCCTCTTCTCTCGCGAGAGCCAGAACCTATTGAAGCCCTCCATGCACCCACACCTCATCCTCGCTATAAGCTCCTGACTTCCTTTCTCTCCTTTCTCACATAAATATTGCGCTCTTGCACTTGGCATAATCCACACATAGTTCCCGTTGAATCTTGACTCTCTTATTCTCTCTTCCCCTTCTGTCTTCTCTCTCTCCATGCCGTTTTGCTTAACCACGTCATAAACCTTCCTTCCTTCCTCGTGCATCCTTCTCACTTCATCCATCTGCAGTCCATTCATTCTAAAATACCTTTCCCTCTCAGCCTCCATCTTCCCACCCCCTCCCTTGTTCTCCTTTTCCCACCAACACGCCCTAACTAGCCTACTTCCCCCCTCTTCCAAAAATTTCTCCTCATATTTACACGCCCGGCTCCCTGCTAGAATTCCTACACTCGCTCTCCCCGTCTCCCTCCTGACAATATAATTAGGCGTGTTCCTTGCCAACCCCAGGGTCCACTTTACATACCTCTCCTGCGTTCTATTAACCTCTTCACTTTCCTTCCACCCCCACACTTCTACCCCATACAATAGCACACTCATCACTAGTGAATCAAACAATTTCATTCTCCTTCCAAAATCATCTGCGAATAACTTCTTTCCCAACCCCCACACCTGCCTCATCACTACATTTGCCCTCCTCACTCTCTCTTTTATGTGACCATCCACTCCACCATTCCTTCGAAACACGAAGCCCAAGTACACAAACTCTTTCACCTCCTGCACCTCCTTTCCCTTCCACTTCCACTCCCTTCCCTTATCCCTTCCCCCTCCTTTTCTGACCACCATAACCTTGGACTTTTCCACATTCAGCTCTAACCCCTTTTTATCCAGGTATCTTCTCAACCTCTTAATCATCTCCTTTAAGGCCTCCTCGCTGCTTGCCAGCAACACTATGTCATCTGCATACGCTAGTGACCAAATTCTAACCCCTCCTATCCTGACTCCTCCTACCACCCCGGCCTCCAGCTTACTTTCCATATCCGCAATTAAAATCGCAAAAAGCGTTGGGCTAAGTGGACCCTTTCACGTTCTCTTTCAGATCCTCCCATATCTCTTCCACAGACTCCCCTCCAAAGCGTACCTTTCCTAGCCGCTCCTGATACTTCTCTATCGCCTCCCTCGTCCAGGTCACCCTCTCCCCTATCGAGACTTCTTCCCCGCCTTGTCTTCCTCCACCCTCACCTCTTATCCACAGACTTAATGGCTGATGGTCTGATTCCACCCTCCCCTCTACTGCGAATTTTTCCGTCTCCTCCCATCCTTGCATATTCATTACCACGTAGTCTATCACCGATACCCCCACCTTACTTACATACGTGTATTCTCCCTCTTCGTCCCCATTAGCCATACCATTCGCCACTGCCCACCCTCTATGCTCCATCCAGTCCCTTAGAATCTCTCCCTCCTTATTTATTATCCTATCCTTCGAATTCCTTTTGAAGCTCTCCCCTTCCCTGTAAAGGCCCCCTTCCCTTCCCATCCTCGCATTAAAATCCCCACCCAGTATCACCATACCCTCCTCTCTTTCGCCTAGCAATTCTTCCACCCTTTCTTTAATTCTTTCCATCCCATCCTTATTGTACACTGTCACAAACTTACACGGTATCCCTCCTATTTTTACTTCCCTCATTTGCACTCCCTCCCTCTCTTTCTCTCCATGAACTTCTTCCTCTAATCCATCTCTAACCCCCGTTATAATTCCCCCACTAGCCCTTCCTTTTTTCTTCACTCTGACCGCCTCCTGGAGTCTCCACTTGTAGCCCCTTGGCAGTTTTGGCTCTATTCTGTCCCATTCCTTTCTTTCTACCCACGTCTCAACCAGTCCCACAACATCAAATTCTTGTACATACCTCCAGAACTCCTCATCCTTCTTCCTTATCCCTGCTACGTTCCAATACAACACCTTCAATCCTCCTCTATCCTGCATTACCCCCACCCCCCTAATGCCTACGAAACAAATTCCCCTGCACCTCCTTCAACACCTCTTTCTCCTCATCCCACACCCACATTTTCTCGTCTATTTTTATTTTTCTATATCCTACCTTCGCCGATCTCCCTTCACTCTTCTCCCTTCTAGCCCTGTCGTTCAGCATTCTCTGCAAATCCCTTTCCTTTCTCGTTAAATCATGATCGATGAAAACTCTCCTATCCTGTATCCTATTTTTATTTCTCATTACCCCCAACTTTTCTTCCCAGCTCTCCATCTCCACAACCGCCACTTCCTTGTCCTTTCTCCCCTCCAACTTAACTTTCCCTACCCTGCCTTTGACCCACCCTATGCTCTGTAGCAGCGCTTCCACACCCTCTCTTTCTTCCCCGTTCTTTAGCTTCAACCCTTTTACTACAATATTATTCCTCCTGTCTGCCTTCTCTTTTCTCTCCATTCTCAACTCCATTGCCCTTAACCTTTCCCTATCCGCCCTCTCCTCCTTCTCACTCCTACGCTCTCCCACTTTCTCTTCTATCAGATTTTCTACCCTCTCCCAAATACCTTTAATCTCGCTCCCCCCACCTCCGCCTTCCATTTCCGTCCTGCCCTCCATCTTCTCAAGCCTTTTTTCCGTCCTTTCCTTCCACACCCTATTTTCCTCTTCCATCTGCTTTATTTTAATTTCTTTTTCTTTCCTTTCCCTCTCTAACGACCCTACTCTCTCCCTCATCTCTTTCATCTCCTTTTCCCATTTCTCATCTCTAATTCTCAATTCCTCCCTCAGCCCCCTGATCTCGCTTATCAGTATACCGAGAGCCTCCTTCTCCACATTTTCCCCCATTTTTTGGGGGGGTGTCCTACTGGTTCTCCCGCTTTTTTTAAACGGACTCTCTACCACGCTTTTGTCCGGACTCTCTTGGCTGTCTCTTTTCCTTTTCAAGAGATCCTCCCCGTCACTTACGCTCGATGTTCTCTCCCTCACCTTCTCTCTTCCTTCGTTCCCACTGTCCCGCTTTCTCCCACTCCCTGACGCGCTACTAGACACTGAGCCACGCTCTGTTGGCTGTCGTGGCACGTGGAAAATTTTCTCCCCGTCACCGTCACTACCAGTACTCTCACTACCAACCTCCCGCTTTGCCGCCGGTAACTGGGACCTCTCCATGCAGTACCCTCTGCTACCGCCAGATGTCTCTGCAGAATGCTGTCTATTGCCGCCAAATTTTTCTTTATTTCCCTTTTTTTTTTTTTTTTTTTTTCTATTCCTCACAGCCCTTGCAGACACCCCTTTCCCTCACTTAACATCCCCCCAAATTTTCGAGCACCACCCTTGACCCTTGCAGGCCCAAGACTTCTGACCACAAATTCCCCCGATTCCTTGCTAACCTAACCTCACTTTCCCAATTTGCTATATCCCGCCTCACACCCACTCTCAATATTACTTTTTATCTCCCCAATTCACCCCACACAACCCTACTCACCTCCTCCGCTTCCACCCTTACACTCCACTCACACCTACCACACAAATTCCGTAAATCCTCTCACCACCTGACACTAACCACGTTCTCACTTCCGCCACCAACATGCAAGTCCTTGAACTTACTAATATAGTTTGTCATGTCTACTAACAAACTTGTAGGTATAACTATTTTCTTTTCGTTACAGAGAATAATTAAAATATCTGGTACTAGACTATCGAAATCTGAATTAAAAAGATCACAGTCGGCATGCGGGCCATCTTAGGGACGCTGATGTCAGTTCAGCTGATAAGAGTTCTGAAAAAATATCTCCCTATGCCCACTGGGATCTTTATAATTACAGATGCACTTTGTAGGTTAGGATTTCCAGTAACAGAACTTAAGGGCATGTGACGCAGCCAAATACCTACATTACCGACCTCACTTTTTCAATTTTCCAAATTTTTTGTTGAATCTAAGAACTTTTTTTGTAAATAAAATTTCGGGCTGAAACTTTGGAAAATGTATGAGAAGACAATAAACTACGTTTACGTACTTTACTCAATGAGGAATTTCGCAAAAAATTATTCTCGAAAAAATTAAAACTGGGTGCATTTTTTGAACCTAAGAACTTTTTTTATAAGTGAAATATCGGCTTCAAACTTTGAGAAATGCAAGAGCCGACAGTGAAGTACGTTTATGTACATCATTTGAGTATAAAAGCTGCAAAAAGAAAAATTCCAACTAAATGTCAACAAAGCTTGCCAGTTCGGTCGGTATTCGCGATGAGCACGAAAATGCGAAGTCTGGCGGCCACTGAACGAGGCCAATAGCGATTTCAATACTTACATAATTCAACATTGAAACAATATATTTCACTCAACTTTTATGCTGGACACAAC
>CAKNXH010039237.1:0-15953 GCA_932178445.1 Andricus quercusramuli | reverse complement strand
ACAATTAGGAGGGGAGGTTTATCGAAATTAACATGTCAGCGTCTGATGAAAGTCTCATGAGTGTTACATAAAACGAAAAAAAAGGGCAAGTTGTAACTGAGTACAGACAGAAAAGAGGGGGGGGGGGGGAGTATGAAATCAAAAGAAAAAGTAAGCGGGAATATTGCCAAAGGTCGGAAGGTTATAACAACAGTAAATAAAAAAAAAGGTCCAGAGGGGTCACTCACTATACTCACATTTTAAGACAATTGGCGGGAATGCTATATACCACTGGTCATAAGGAGGAAAATACGCACGCAATATGAAACAACAAGAGAATCAAAGGCCGGCACTCCATTATTTTATACTTAGTCACTAGTCATTGTGATCCAGCCAAGGGGTTACGAAACGATCCGTTAATGATAAAAAAAAAGAAAACAACCGGAGAAGAAAACCTGGCTGAATCAAACACAAAAAAGGAGGATTTGAATCCTACTTCGAATCAACTGATGTTACGGGCACCTTGAATCCGCACGGCTATCGACACCTCGAGCTTACAGGTTGTACTGATAGAGAAGCGTACTCGGCGTGTCAATCACCGCCGGGGGGTGTCGCCTACGAAAATTTGGGGAAAGAAAGACACACTAATGCGTGAAAATTTGAATGGGTGTCTCTGCGGTCAAGAGAGAGACCGATGATCCCACGTTCCGCTGGTCTGCCTCGCTGTCGTCACTTTTCCTCACTTCCTTCCTTCCTTCCCGCCGGTAGACCGTTTCCTTAGGCGCGAATTCTTCCACATATAGAACCCGAACCACAGGACTTGAGGCCGATAAGGGTGGCTGACTTCTGACCGATGATTGGCGGATGGGACCGTCCTGCGGCTGCAGGAGGGGTTTTTCACCAACCCTCAAACGATATCGAGAAACATTCGAGCGTTAGTAATAGAAATATTTCTCGTACAAGATAATTTTGGCGGAAATGCCTGTCCACTGACGGACTTTGTGGCCATTTCGCCCTGGATTTACTCTGAAAGTCAAATTAAGAGTAACTCTTAACAATAAAGAGTCAAAAAGTAATGAACGGTACGATAAATTGGGCCGAATCGCCTATCTTTTTACAGATTTTGTGGTCAATTCGCCCTGAAAAGTTGTATTTCAAGTGAGCGAAATTACCTTAATTATTACGAATTTTGGGTAATTCGCCCATGGTCCACCCTCACCAGGAACGAGCCTTGGATATGTAGGTGTCCTTGAAACCACAGTGCGTTCAATCTGTGAGACTTGAATGGGGAATGAGGGAGCACGACATTTAGCGAATGCGACTCCTAGGGGGAATAGAATTAACTAAATTTCGCTGAGCAGACCTCTCCCTCCCCCTTCACCCATAATCCTAATTTTATTTTATTCATTTGAGCATCATTTGTTTCGTTCCAAGTATAATTTATATTAAAGAAAAATTATTATTTAAATACGTATGCAGAAGTTGATCTTTGTACTTATTAAATTGAAATACAAGTTTCGTCTTTGGCAACACATTTCGAGGTTAGCAATGATGTTCGAACCTCTTAAAATATGTACCGCGAAACTTGTATCACTAACAAAGAGTGAACACCATAATTCACATCAACAGGAGCAAACATATTTCAATAAACACTCTTCTTTAATATAAAATATACTTTAAATCTTGAAATATTTGGACGTGCCACCACGTGCTACAACGCACCGAGTTGACAAGTCCCCCTGGCCCCTGTAAAACCGCAATCAGTTTTGCATATTTTTGAAAAGATGCGCCGCCAATCGGGAATAGAAGACACTAAACACGGTCTCATTTTTCCCCATTAGAGTGAACGCACTGTGCTTGAAACTAAGCCAGACCAAAAGACGACCAAAATCAGCCTGAAAGAAGTACATGAGGGTCTCTGGACGGTAGAGGCTTAGGTAAAAAGGAGGTGACGGCGAATCCTAATCGACGACGCCACGGGATGATGAGATTGTTGAGCAGTGACGCCAACTTTGGCATGTTGAGCTACTGCGCTTGCCCGGCGCAGCGGCCCTCATTGGTCGCTGTTGGCGCGCGATTTAAACCTGGTATAATGACCAATTATTGAAATTAAAGTAGATAATTATTATAAATTGCACATTAATATCAGAAATTATGTAGTTTGCGATGTAAGGTTAGAAAAAAATACTCATGCGTATATTTCGTCAATAATAGCATATTTTCTTCGAATTCAAAAGATAAATTTATATTTCGATGAAAAAGGGTGTTGAATTATTATTTTTTTCTAACCTTAAATTACAAATTAGGTAATTTCTGATATTAATGTGCAATTCACAATAATAATATACTTTAATTTCAAAAATTGTTAATTATACCCGGTTTAAATCGCGCGCCAACAGCGACCAATGAGGGCCGCTGCGCCGGGCAAGCGCAGTAGCTCAACATGCCAAAGTTGGCGTCACTGTTGTTGAGCCTTCTCACTCGAGACCGCAAAGTCCTCACAATAGTTTTGGATATGCATAAAAAATAAAGGGACAGAATCAACTTATCTTAAATTACAATAAGTACGAAACAAAGTCATGGAGTGCCGAATCTACTCGAGGTGTCGAATTTCGTATGATTTTTAAAATTTCAGAACTTCTAACCGGATCATTGTGATGGTGCTAAACTACAACATCACAATTGTCTAACGAATTATACAGAAAGACTTAACAAAAAACATGTTTCTAGCCATCAGTGTTCTCACTGATTCTTTCCTTTTTCTCACTTTTCTTTCTTTGTTATTGGTATAATATATTTGATTCTAATGAGATAAGCATAACGATGACTGGAAGCATACATTGCTTGGCTAAACCATTTTCTCGCCTAATTCATTACACAAGATAACTTTGTCAGAGGTCAAGTTTCTATAAATATATTTCTTAAAATTGTTAAACTGAGTCATAGAATGCAGTAGACTTCATTCTTGTACTGAAAAGATCGGTTCTCAGTTAACTTTACAAGGTTTTCGAATAGTTGCAGCTGTTGATATAATAATTTGCTTGGTTTATCTTTAAAAAACATTTTCGTTACCCTGCCGAATGTTGCTTTTGTATAAACGTAATGAATGCCAGTGTTAACAACGCTATAAAATGTTTAGGTATTATCTACGTTAAAGGACAGGCGACACAAACATGCTGACCTGCCAATATTCAGAACGTCAGAATAGAAAATTCGCTCATGCATTTTGACAATATTAACCTTGATATTGCTTTTAAATTAGTCTTATCAACTTTTTCTGATGCATGGTACATCGTCTACCAAATACGGGTTCATTATTCTCAATCTAGGTAGAAAACAATTTTGCTGCAAGTAGCACAAAACTATGTTTTCCGAATATAAGAGTATAAGTATAAGTATATAAGTATAACACAGAAAATACTGAAGATGAACTTTACATCGATTTCCGACGAAAGATTCTTTGCAACAAAAATTAACTTCACAGGATAAACTTTACACAAATATCGGTTAAACTTTCTTTTGTTTCCCCATAACAAACATGTGTATTTTGAAAGATGCGAAGTTGGCTGAACAAAACTTTATCGCTCTAAAAAATTTCCTGCAACAAATTTCATTCTTAGTTTTTCTGTGAAGTATCCTGAGTATAAGCATGAAAATATTTTAAAGCGTCCAGTTCTTCTGAAATGTCAGTTAAAAATTGGATGGACAATCAGTGCGACACGTCAAAACACATTTCGTTTACACAAACCTTAGATAGAAAAAGCACGCGAATATAAATTTTCTACAAGACGTCAATATACAACAGAGAAGTCGTACATATTCAGTGATTATGACAAATTTCATTGACTGATTTGTTAGATACCTCTTTCGATTCTTTGACCACGCGGATCATCTAAGATTGAAGACCTTTACTCTACTTGATTTTCGTTATGTATAATAAATTTAAATTTAGAATTTAAAATTTAAAGATTTTTCGGGTTTCAATCGTGTGCGAAACTATGAATGTTGCCGACGTTTCGTGAACATTGCAGTTCACATCTTCAGGGCTGACCTGAAACTGAGGTTTCAGGTTATGTTGTTCTTATATATGTATTCTCTACGATGCCTGTGATTGGCCAGAGTGCCCCATGGTGGGGACTGCTTGAACTTGATTGGCCAATTGATTGGCCAATGTTTCTAAAACGAAATGAAAATTCAACGAAATTTTTCTTTAAGGAAAATAATAGTGAATGCAGATAGTTTCATTTCTATTCTAAGAATTGAGCAAATTTCGAAGTAATATTCAATATGTATCTAGAAACGAGATAAAAATGCAAAACTTTCGTTCTCTTTTTGGAATTGAAATAGGAAGACATTTAATTTTTCCTTTGAAAATGAGACATATTAGAAAAAAATTTTGATATAAAAAATTGGTAAAACTGGGGACTTTGGCTGTATTTAAGAAAATTAAGAAGAATTTGAAGAAAAGACCACTGCGATTCAAATGACTGAGCAAGTTTCGTTCGTTTCTGAACTGAAAGGATATTACTATTATTATCTTGTATTTCTTTTCTTTTTTTTTATAAATAAAGCTATTAGAAGAAGCTTTCTGTTTCTTTTTGATGCGACGAATGTTACAAGCCTTATTTATAAAAAGAAACAAGATAGGAAAGGACTTCACAGAGTACAAAATTCTTGTTCTTTCCATCCTGAAGCTTAACCAATAGATGCCTCGCTAGAAGCAGGCAGGCCTATGCATTGATATATTGCAGACTTATTTTTAGGTGGAACAATTTGCAGCCTTCTATTTTGATTGTAGCAATTTTCCTTCTAATAATGAATCAAATTTGGAAAAAAATTCGATTCATTTCAGATATCTCAATAATAATTGAAAAACTTTTAATCTGTTTCTGAAAGATATTTGAACTTGACTCCTAAAAATTAAACGTATTGGGAGAAACTTTTTCTTTTTTCTTAAAAATGTCATAATATTTTGATTTGACTTTTATTCAAGAAGACATATTAGCCAAAGTTAGGTAATCAATCTGACCGTAGTCCGGAATATTTAAACTCCAATCGACGTTCTTTCTAAAACTAACCAGATTCATCTAAGTATGATCAAATCTTTTGGGGAATTGAGTTTTAAAATATAAAACGTTTTTATTTGAACATTTGAAATAAAAAAATTTATAAGACCATGCTATTTGAGTTCCTGTGTATCCTCGAGTGCAAAAGAAAACACATTGTCACCCTTCAAATCCAATAAATGGAGCTTTTTAACTACTTCTAAGACCGATATTCAGAAACATAATCGCTTACAAAGTCATCTTGTGTAACGAATTATACAGAAAGACTCAACGAATAATATGTTCCCAACCATCAGTGGCCACACTGATTCTTTCCTTTTTCACAAGATAGACAAGATAACTTTGTCAAAGATTAAGTTTCTGAATATCTTTCTTAAAGTTCATATATTAATTCACATGGTTAATCTTTTACGCAATCCTTCGTTATCCTGCTACACGGAAAAAAAAATTTCATTAAATTTTATAGAACTAGTCCTATAGTAGAGGATACGACGGGTTTTTCATTAAAAGTTAAAATCTTCTTGGTTTTACATTGTATCGAACTATTGTACAAAATTTAATACAGAGTTCTCTAAAATGCGAAAAACGTAGAATAGTTCTAGAAAATCTAAAAGTCCAGCTAATATACAGTCTACATCGGAGAAGTCTCGAAACTATAGAGAACAGTTCTATAAACTCATGGCCGATTTTTAGCCTAAAAAAAATCTTTTTTATTATTATTATTATTATCATTATGCTTTAATATTTGTTCACATATTTAAGTACATAATTATTTACTATTACACAAACGATCACTACACAAATAATCGCACGCTATTAAAATTATTATTCGCTGTGGGTTCGAACCCCCTACCTACGCATTCGAAGCTCCTGAGAAAACCTCGCAGCTAACATAACTTGTAGTATAAAAAAAATCTAAAATATAAGCTACAGCTGTCCAGGGCTGTTTGACAAATTTTTGTGATTTAAAAATTCTAGGTTAATGATTTCGGAAATTTGAAATTTCTGGAGTTTTATATTTATAATGTCAGTAATTTCAAGAATATCATATTTCGAAAATTTAGTTTAAAATTTAGGTCATTACAAATTTCGGGATCTTCAACATTTTTTAAATTTTGGAAACTTTAAATTTCGAACAAATTTTTAATCGCAAATTCTTTTTTGGTTATAAATTCTAGTAGGTTCAAGATTAATAAGATGTTATCTAGCTATATAGAATAAGTTTATATAAGTTATATGAAATTAAAGGCTTGCATTGCAAATAATTTTAAAAGTTGAATTCCCAATTGTATATTTTTTGAATCGATTAAATAAGATATGACATGGGAAAAGTTGAATCTATTTCAATTTTTTAAGTTGAAAATTAAAATCTAAAGTTTTCCAATAACCGACACATCTCTAAATGGCAAGTCCACTACCCGGGTGCACCGGAACGTGCACCAGGTCGTTCAAGACGTCATCTACGAGAACTTTTTTAGAATCTAAATTGTGTAAATAGCCAAACTAAGTACTATTAAGTAAATAGGAGAGAAAACAAAGTTTTCATATTTTTATTTCGGTCTTACGATACATTTAGAAAAAATTAAAAAAAGAAATCGAGTCAAAATTCCTTTTTATTGACGTTTCGGCCTCATCTGTGGGCCTTCAGCAGAAAGAAACATCTTAGAGAATAATCGAACTCAATCATAAATATACGTCGAAGCAAATGACAACATTTTAAAATTTTGTAAAGTCAGATCATTCTGAAGTTTTAAAAATCATTATAAAGTTTGTAAAAAAACATCAGTTTGTAAGCTGTTTCACAGCATTTTAGTTACAAAATATGAACCTTTTTTAACGTATTGGGAAAGTTCCTTGGACTTTATAGTTTCCCAATACTTTTTTTACAAACTCCATAATGATTTTTAAAACTTCAGAATGATATCAGACTTCACAAAATTTTAAAATGTTGTCATTCGCTTCGACGTATATTTATGATTGACTCCGATTATTCCTTAAGATGTTTGTATCGATGAAGGCCCACAGATGGGGCCAAAACGTCAATAAAAAGGAATTTTGACTCGATTTAGTTTTTCAATTTTTTCTAAATGGATCGTAAGACCGAAACAAAAATATGAAAACTTTGTTTTCTCTCATATTTTCTTAATATAAAAAAACGATCGAAGGAAGCTTGACTTGATGATTTCTTTAGAAATCTTGAGGTTTATCTACCAAAATAACTACCAATAGTGAGTTGACGATCAGGATGCACCGGAACGTGTACCAGGTCGCTTAGCACGTATTCTACAAGAACTTTTCAAAAATTTAAATTGTGTTAATAGCCAAAATAACTAACAAAGGCGAGTCGACGGTAGTTAATTTGGTGGTTAAAACAATTCAAATTTCTAAAAAGTTCTCGTAGAATAAGTGCTCAACTACCTGGTGCGCGACTCGGTGCACCCGGATCGTCGACTCAACACCTAATTATTTTGGATGTTGACACAATTTGAATTTTAAAGCAGTTCTCGTAGAATACGTGCCAAACGATCTGTTGCACGTTCCGGTGCATCCTGATCGTCGACTCACCATTGGTAGTTATTTTGGCTATTGATACAATTTAGATTCTAAAAAAGTTCTCGTAGATGTCGTCTTGAACGACCTGGTGCACGTTCCGGTGCCCCCGGGTAGTGGATTTACCATTTAGAGATGTGTCGGTTATTGGCAAACTTAATATTTTAATTTTCAACGCGTGCTAATGTTCTCTAAGACTTAAGTTCTTTTTTTTCACGCGGGAGCGATGCGGAAAAGTCGCTGCCTGCGCACAGTAGCGACTGCGCAGCTACATTTTAAAGAACTGAAGTCTATAGATCTTAGATTGAAGTAGTTCACAAACACTCAATACTTCGAATCGAATTTCTATGAGATTTTTCAACATTTTTTGAAGAATTTTTCTATACATTGGACTGAATTGAGGTATTTAAACCTTATAATTATGTGATTACAAACTTTCAATACCTCAATTGTGATTTCTATGGAAGTTTTCAGCATTCTTTCATGAATTTCTCTATATATTTTATTAAACTTTTTCGAATCGGAGTTCAATATAAAGTTTACAGAATTCTTGTAGAGTTATTCTAGGTTAGTTCTATATTAAATGCTGAAAGTTATACAGAATATAGAAAATTTGTTCAAGGTTCGCTCTCATCCCCGACTCTTGTAAAACTTCAAGAAAGTTTAATGAACTTTTTTTTCCGTGTAAACGTAGCTTTTGTATCAGCATAATGATTGCCAGTGTTAACAACTCTATCAACCGTTCAGGCATTATCCACGTGAAGTACAGACGATACATACTTGCCAATATGCCAATCGTCAAAATGTCAGAACAGGAAATTCTCTTATGCATTTTGACAATATTAACCTCAAACTTTTTTCTTTAATTAGTCTCATCGATTCTTTGTGAGACACTGTACATCTTCTATCATATCTGGGTTTATATTTTACAATATAGGTAGAACAACTTTTTCCGCGAAGAGCACGCAAATAATGTCTTCTGAAAACATTTTATGGTCCTGTTCTTCCTAAATATTAGTTGAAAGTGGGATGGAGAATCAGTGTAAAATATGTCAAATACATTTGATTTTGAATGAAACTTAAATAGAAAAAGCACACGAATACAACTTGTCTACATGATGTCAATATATGAAAGAGTAGTCACAGGTATTCAGTGATTATGACACATTTCATTGCATAATTTATTAGGTGCCCCTTTTGATTCTCTGGACACCCAGATTATCTATACCCTACTGAAAATTTGCGGCCGCATTTGCGGTCCCATTTGCGGCCGCGTATAAGAAACAGCATTTGCGGTCGCATTTGCGGGCGCATTTTGAAATATTATAAACCGCTGAAAAATTTGCCTTCACTTAATTTGTATTGTCTGTTCTAAGAGATAATTGAAGCTTAGGTCACCCCTGTTTTTGGACAAAATTCGCAACACCTGTATAAATGGGAGTAGAATTTTTTGGGGCACATGAGAACTTTCCACTGTTCAAAATGCACTAGCAAAAAATTGCAAAGACCCATAAAGCGAAATTGGAAATACAACTTATTTCGAAAATTTTGAATTTGTTCTTTGATGGAATTGTCTTCATAACTTGTGGTTTACTATTTTTTCTGAGCACATGTGGGGTTTTTCAGTATGAATATACATTGAAATAAATTCGGCATGACCCAGGAATCGAAATAGGAATTAGAGCAAATTCTCCAAATTTTTTATTTTTTCTACTATTGTATATCTGTGCTAAAAAAAAGCCCACACTTTTGCGGACGAAGGGCTTAGCGGAATAAGCATGGGAATCGGTCCCCGTTCGTATGAAGCTTAAATTGATGTCATATGTTCGTTTCCATGTGGTATGAAACTCCACCAAGTTTCAACTTAAAAATCCCATTTTTGTAGGAGATATGGAGGGGGAAAGCAAAATCGAAAAAGTGATTTTTCTCGAAAACGGTTCGACCGATTTTGATGAACAAAATATATGTTTCTAAGACCACTCTGGAGTATTAAAAAAAAATTGATGAATTTCTGGAACAAAGAATAAGCATTAAAAACATGTTTTAAAATTTTGAATTTTTTTTCTATGTTCTTTTAGAGATACGACTTTTATTTTCTTAAGAAAATATTCTTGCATTGTGTACTACAACTCAGATTTTTTATGATTTCTTGTGTGTGGTGGAACATAGTTAAAAAAACCAATGTACGTAACGGTGCGGCGCCGCCCGCTGCCGAGGTTAACGGTGGATGAATGGGACCCATTTTTTTAAAGGACGTCTGCACTTTGCCTATACACGTATAGTTTCCAGAGTTTACCACGAGGATGTTGCAGTACGTTTTTAAACTCCTTATCATCGGGATGCTTTTTTAAAGTGAGTTCCCTCGGCTCTCACATCAGTTCATAATTATCGGGGTGCTTTTTTTAAATTGAGTCTCCTCGCCTCTCAATCTCCTCCACTATAACTGTCAATTACTGGAATACAATTATCGTTTTTATATAAATCGCTCAGTATTCCTGCTGGTTTAAAAACTTTTGATAAATACTTCGCGTAAGATAAATAATAAACGATAGCTGCAATGTGAGAACAGCAACCGTTCTTCTACCATTAGCATATTCACATGCATAATGTGTCAGGCCCGAATCCCCAACGCTGTTAGGTTTATACCTTGAAAAACACCTATATATTGTGCGAGAAATATGTCTGGATGGAACTTTTACCTTCAGCACATTTTTCTCATCTTTAACATATTGTATATTCAATGTGCCATCTTTATTGACCATTTCAGCTAAATACGGCACAGCTTGGGAGAGTTGATATGACCCAGTAAATAGATTCTTAAGATCCCTTTTTGTCATCTCCGGAAAGTCTAATAAGTCTTCGGATGTTATACTCTGGAAAGGGAGTTGCTTCCGAAACCATCCTTTCACTTCAGCCTCAATAGCCAAAGTATTATCGATATATTTTTGAGTATGCATCTTCTGAACCACTTCATCTAAAACGTCTACGTCTGAGAGTGATCTTCCGAAAGTATTATTTAAAAATGCCGCAATTCTAAAGAAACTTCCCATTTTAGGTAACAGCTTGTTATCAAGCTTGTGATCAAGAAGGCGATACTTTTGTTTTAATATACCATGCACAGATTCAACAAACCAGCAAATTTTAGTAACAAAACGTGACTGATTAGACTCTTCTGCTGTCAATTGCTTCCTCTTGCCTTTCAACGCAGGCATTAATACTTTAAACTTTTTTTCCTCTAAACTACATTCAATATCACGAAATCCGCGATCAAGTACAAAAGTATCACCTTCCTTTAAAAAGGTGCGTAGACCATTTGCATCTTCCAAAATATTTTTCAGAATTTCCGCATCACTTTTATTTGCAAGATACGATCCAAGCATATCAATCACAAAACTGTCAGTCGTGCAGATAGTGAAGGGTTTGCAAAGAGGAACTTTCTTTTGCCCCGAAAACGATTTCCTCTAGTACTCGTTGTTGGAACTTTTTTGGTGTCGTGCATACGTACCATCACAAATTATGAATAAATTATCACTCACATCAAACAGTTTCCTCGTTATTTCCGTAGTGTGATTATTAATAAGATCATCTCTGTTTAAAGCACTTAAGCCAAAAGAAAATGGTAGAATATCAGTTTCGAAAGATTTAATTACGCTTGCACAATAATCAGAAATTGATTGTTCATTATCTAACTGAAAGACAGAACTGATTATTTTATTTGAGTTTCCTGTACGTAGTTTGAAGAGAAACAGAACCAGAGCTTGAATTACTGAACGGGATGAACGGTTTCTCAAAGAAATCATCTTATCTTTTAAATCATTAAGCTGGTCCCATGTCAAGCCCGTAAAAACTTTAGCTTCTTTTTCTGGGAGGCTGCATTCGCCGAATCAAATAAAGTCGCATCGCATTTGACAGAAAGAGTTTCCATCACTTTGCATAACTCTAATACACTAGACTCGTTGTATTATACTGTAGTTTCAAAAGCCTAAAATCTTCTATGAAAATGCGATTTTTAATTATATGCCTTGGACAGCACCGATTACCAACCGGTATGTAGATTTGATTTTTTATGCAGGATTGCATCCGAGCCTCTTCCGGAATTACAGTCAGATTGTCTGTGGAATGACAAATACAACAATATTTATGCGTGGAAACAGTTCTCTGAAGTGGAATCTCAATATGTTCGATCTCAGGAGTAGCTTCATTTTTTTACGTTAATTACGAATGATGTATCAAAAGTTGAATCAGCTTCCAATTCAGAATCTTCTACGCAATTATCTTTTTTGTAAATAGAAAGTCAGCATTTGCGACACAAAGTATCCTTAACCTTCAAGCGGGCGCTAGCGCGGCAATTTGGCCGCCATTTTAATAAAAACCATATTTCATTGCTGAAAGCAATCACAGCCCAATGGATCCTACAAGTATTCTCTAGTTACAACCCAAGACAGCAGATGTTAGGCAAGTGCTAACGCAGAATCGCGTACACCGCTGGTAGATTATTTTTAAAGTTGACAAGGTCGGAAGCGCGGCCAAATCGCCACAGTGCGCCCTACTACGAATCTCATATTTTGAGCCTCAGTATAAGATGTAAGTACACAATTGTTGTATTTTCGTCATATGTTCACTGTCATTTCATGGCTTATTACTGTAGTTTCACATACATCAGTTTTTTTTCGATATCGACTTCTTGATGTGGAGGAATCAATTCCTTCAAGATATACCGAGCCAATAATCCCAACATCAACACCGTTAGAAGAACATTTACGTTCAACTTAGCTCTGTCACTCATGGAGGAAAATTTGAAATATAGGGCTACAGTTACGAACCTTCCTAAAGAAATAAAGCGTTTTTTGGAGAGATACAAAGAAGAACCTGATCAAGCAGAAGCTGCTCCTTCTATACAAAGGCAAATTTGCTTTTTTAGCGGTAAAAGAAAGAACAACAGAACTTCGATGCTCTGCCACGAATGTGGAAAATATGTATGCAGAAACCATTCAACCAAGAAAGTCACGTGCAATTCGTGTGCAGAAACAGAAGTAGAGCAAGAGGACATGTAACTGTTTTAGAATAAAGATTTCGTTTGTATTCATCTTGCAAAGTTAATAATTTGTTCCTTTTCCACTATATTGTAATATTACGTTGTGATAATAAATTTCGGCATAAAACAATCTTTATGTTGTGTTATTGGTGACATAGAATGTTACTCCAATCGCATTACTTGATATTGTATGGAGACGGCCAAATTGCCGCCATGCGCCCAACGGTGTGAGTCTAATTGGCGCGCCCGCTTGAAGGTTAACAGCTATTGTTCTTTTTAAAGAGCTAGAAAAACAATTCGCTTCTTCTTCAGTTCCTACCATTTTTTTTCTACCAGTCATTTTCTTGAAAGAAATGTCGCAGCCAGCACACTTCAAATGCTTTAGTGCTGAAGACATTTCTTAAAGAATAATAGTTAATTATTAATTAACACAAATTATAGAAATCATTCAATGAATAAAATGAAATCAGATATTCAATAATGATGAATAAAGAAAAGAGATGAAATATCGTACTATTTTATGAGACCACAGAACACCTACTGGAAATTGAACTCAGTCCTCGCTTATGTCTGTCACTAGGCAGAAAGAGAAATTGAGCATCGAACTTTTCGTGAAAACGTAACAAGCAAATGACAATTTCTGCGATTGTCTCCTGTTTTTATGCATACGCCACAAACAAATGACGATTGCTGCGATCGTCTCCTGTTTTCATGCATACGCCACAAACAAATGACGGTTGCTGCGATCGTCTTCTGTTTTTATGCATACGCCACAAACAAATGACGATTGCTGCGATCGTCTCCTGTTTTCATGCATACGCCACAAACAAATGACGATTGGTGCGATCGTCTTTTGTTTTCATGTATAAGCCACAAACAAATGACGATCGCTGCGATCGTCTTCTATTTTTATGCATACACAACAAACAAATGGTGGTTGCTGTAATCGTTTTTGATTGCCTACATTACACAGCGTAAAAAAATTGAACGTTATATCATAAGGTTTAGTTAGCTATAAATAAAATTCAGAATTAATTGAGAAAACAAATACATGACTCTTTGGATTTTGGGACATCAGACTTTGTGATGGCTTCAAGCTTGACTGTTACAGTAATTCTCACCCCGGGCGTCCCTGATCTACTATATCTATGCTTACCGAACGATAAAAAGTCGTAACTGGAGTTCTTTAAGACGCGACCCCCCAGGCATTTCTATGTAGGGTGACCAGATGGGTTGCACCAAAAACCGGGACACTCAGAAATTTTTGATGTTACCACTAAAAAGAAAAACGTCACCAAAAAATTGTTTATAGGCACATTAGATTAAAGGCAGAAATATTAATTGTATAATAGCTATACTTTTATTCCAAAATGCAGAATTAACAAAATTGACAATCATCTTTTTTGCGCTCAATAAATTTATATGATTTTTACGAAAAGCCGGGACAAACCGGGATCTATACGAAAAACCGGGACATTTCAAGTGAAAACCGGGACGCCCCAACTTGAGGTCGAAAACCGGGACATGTCCCGGTGAACCGTGACGTCTGGTCACCCTATTTCTATGTGCTGAAATATTTTGTAATTACGCATACGTAATTATGGCGAATTATTAATTATGTATTATGCGCTGTGTCGATACATTTGCATAGACGTTTTCAGAATTTTTGAAACATTACGCAACTTTGTGCTAAGGTGCCTTGAAAATCCTTTTGCAGAACATTTGATTTTAAGACTACCAGACCCAAGGCCGTCACAAATACCGAAGATCAGTGTAAACGATTCTATTGATCAAGTGGCTCGAAATGACAGTGGTAAACTCTGGAAACTATACGTGTATAGGCGAAGTGCAGAAGTCCTTTAAAAAAATGGGATTTTTAAGTTGATACTTGGTGAAGTTTCATACCTCATGGAAACGAACTTATGACATCAATTTAAGCTTCATACGAACGGGGGCCGATTTCCCATGCTCATTCCGCTAAGCAATTCCATTTTTATCAAAATCATACATTAAAAAATGCGCTGTAATTATAATTTCGGTTCCTGGATCTTGTTGATTCTATTTCTAGTGCATTTTTATGCGTAAAAAGCCCAGATCTACTCAGAAAAAGTAGAAACCCACAAGTTACAAAGATAATTTTATTAAATACCAAAATAAGACATTCTAAAATTCGCTGTGTTTCCAGTTTTTGTTTCTGGGTTATAGAGATTTTTTTCCTAGTGCATTTTCGTCACTGGAAAGTTTTAAAGTACGCGAAAACATTTAAGAAAATTGCAAAACTCTGCAAACTTGATATTTTTAAAACATATTTTTTAGTGCTGGTAACCAAGCTGCATGTCTATCTCATTTAAATTAATTACTTTTTTTCAGGTTCAAAAACACTACTCTTTCGCGTTGTAGCAATTTCGAATTCCAGAATTTGTTATTTGATTGGAAAGCACGCTGTGACTGCTAATAAGCTTCCTCAGATTTTCACAAGTTTGCAATTCCGGGTCAGGCACAGATCGAAATTTTATTTATTTTGCAACAATAGTAATTACTTTTTTAACAACAATATTTTTCCACTCGCGCTTCCTAGCCGCGCACCATACTTTTCGACAAACAAAAACATTTTTAAGTAATATAATGTTTGTAACTCTCCCACGGAAAAGCCTTTTAGCGCACCATCTACAGGCACCGAAATGAGGCTTTCTCGCACTGTTCGCCAAATCCTCCTCTGGATGCTTGTACATGGCGCGCATGTACATTCAGGTGTAACAAAAAATGTAGTTCGGCACTCGTGCGCAAAGATAGCAATGACTCACTCTATTTCTGGGAAACATACCATTTGTGGACTTTGAAAATTTCCTGCGAGCAATTTTACCACGTATTTCAATAAAAATTGTTCTTTAATTGATAAATATTCACAGTAGTGCTTATTTAATTACACCTCAGACAATACAAATTAAGTCAAGCCGAATTTTTTAGCGGTTTATAATATTTCAAAATGCGGCCGCAAATGCTGTTTCTTTTACGAGGTCGCAAATGCGGCCGCAAATTTTCAGTAGGGTATTGGTCATCTGCCCTCTACTTGCTTTTCGTTATATTTGTTTCTAAACACAAAATGAAAAACTGAACGAAATTTTTCTCCAAGAAAAATAATGGTGAATGCAAATAATTTCATTTTAGTTTTAAAAACTGAGCGAATTTTGGAAAAACATTTAACGGGTTTCGAAAAACCAGATAAAAAGTCAAAACTCTGGTTCTCTTTTAAAAACGAAATAGGAACCCTGGCGGACCGGCCGAACGCAAACATTACGCTACAGCGTAACGGTAAAGTAATG